>QVTF01024310.1:85000-100000 GCA_003573665.1 Oxygymnocypris stewartii | reverse complement strand
CTGTGAGTGTTTGTACAGATTTAATTTAGTGAATTAAGAATTAAATCAGCGCAGACGATCAGAAGACGGATTAATTCTGAGTCAGTTCTGCTGATCTCAATCACATTCATCATTATTCATACTGTCACCAGTTCACATCAGAGATGCAGAAACCAGCCACAGATGTACTTTTATTACATTTGATCATTAATATATTCTAGCAACTTCTTTATTCTGTTTATTAAAGATTCAGAACAGTATGAGTATCTGATCTAGCTTTATAACTTCTGGATGACAATGAAAAATATAAAAAATGAATTAATACAAATGTACTAATGTGAGATTCAATGAGTTTATGTGCATGTGAACATCAGAAAGAGGATTTACAGAGAGTCTCTCTATCATTTAACATCACACAGAGACACTGAGTTATCAACTGTACATTCAGCACAGAGGGATTTAGTGAATTTGGTGTTGAGTGTGTGTTAGTGTGTGAGAGAGAGAGAGTAAGAGCATGTGTGTGTGTGTGTTAGGTTGGTGATATGGCTCATGTGAGTGTGTGTGTGTGAGAGAGAGAGAGTGAAAGCGTGTGTGTGTGTGTGTGTGTGAGAGAGAGAGAGAGAGAGAGTGAGACCGTGTGTGTGTGTGTGTGTGTGTTAGGTTGGTGATATGGCTTATGTGAGTGTGTGTGTGTGTGTGTGTGTGAGAGAGAGAGAGTGAGTGCGTGTGTGTGTGTGTGTGTGTGTGTGTGTGTGTGAGAGTATGTGTGTATGTGTGTTAGGTTAGGTTAGGTTGGTGATATGGCTCATGTCTGTGTGTGTGTGTGTGTGTGTGTGTGTGTGTGTGTGTGTGTGTGTGTGTGTGTGTGCGTGTGTGTGTGTGTGTGTATTAGGTTGGTGCAATGGCTCGTCTCCGTAACCATTCGAGGCTCAGGAACTTCATGACTCTCACACTAACATGCAAGAATCCTCCCAGATTATACAGCATGTGATAGAAGGTGCGAACAGACAGGCTGCCCGTCTCGTCCGCGTACTTCAGCGCCACGATCGGAGTGTACAGAGGATTCGTCAGGTTACGGAACGGAGGCCGCAGCGACTCGATCACCTTCTTCGTGACCTACAGAAACAGTGAGTGAGTTAATTCCATTATCAATATTCATCTCCACACCAGAATATGATCAATGCTTGAGCTCTTTAACTTCTGATTCTGATTGGCTGTCAATATTTTAATTGTGCATAATCTGGAAGGAATATTGTTCTTTTGCTTCGTTATTATTTTAGTAATCGTGTGGATTATGGAGTCCCTCAGGGCTCTATTCTGGCCCCTGTTTTGTTCTCGTTGAATATGGTTCCTTTGGGTACCATTCTTTCTAAACACGGGGTGTTATTTCACTTTTACACTGATAGCACACAAATGTATCTGCCCTTAAAGAAAAATGACATTATCAGCATGTTTGTCTCTTAATTTTTTCCCATCCTAACGAGAGCAAAACTGAGGTTATTGTGTTTACAGGTGCTTTTGATGGGAGATTTGGTCCCCTACATAAAACACTAATAATAATTTGGTGTTATTTTTTTATCCTGCCCTCAAATTTGATAAACAGATAAATGTTGTAGTTAGTTTTCAAATTAAGATTTTAAGGCCAAGGCTAAAATTTGATTAGCAGTGATTAATGCGTTCATTTCATCTAGACTCTACTATTGTAATTATCTTTATATTGGAATGAGTCCAAAATTAGTCATCTTCAGATGGTCCAAAACACAGCCGCCAGACTTTTTGTCTGAAACTCGTAAATTTGATTATATTTCCCCAATATTACACTCATTGCACTGGTTGCCGATTGGTTAAGGACTTGATTACGACATTTAGCTTTTTGTTTTTAAAGCTCTAAATGGATTAGCACCAAAATATCTTTTGAATTTAAATAACTAGATCGTTAAGGTCATCTCAACAAAGATTACTGATGGGTCCGAGATCTAGAAGTTCAAAAATAGTGGAATAATCTCAAAAACGTACCTTTTCTCTCAGACTTAAAGCGGTTTTTGATCTTTAAAGCTTCATTTTCTGATTGGTGTTTTGATGTGTATTTCGTTTTTATCATTGCTTTGCTGTCCTCGTGTAGTTGCACACCCGTAAGACTCGTGTTTGTCCCTTGTTAAATGTATTATAGGGCCCTTTCTGTATATAAAAAAATAACTTAATTAGTGTTCGGATGACGAACGAAGGTCTTACGGGTTTGGAACGAGATGAGTAATCAATGTCAGAATTTTGAGTGTACTATCCCTTTAAGAGTTATAATGATTATTAAAGCTGTGTTTGTAGTCATTGTTACAGCTATTAATTCATGTGCGTTCTGACCTTGGCGATGTCTTCAGGTGTTTGTCCCAGAACTTGAAAGAGGTTGACTTGTGTGGGCAGGTAGCAGGTCCTGAAGTGATGGAGCGTCTCCGCATCAGCACCGACGAACTCCTTCTTAGAGACTTCAGTCATCAGCTTCATCTCAAACTCAGTGTTTACAGGCCCGGGCTCGATCATCGACACGCTGACAGACACACAGAGATGAGAAAGTATCTCAGACTGAGAGACATCAGCACAGATCTAATGTCTTATATTAAATCATTTTAGGTGATCTAGAGGTTCTTGGTTGAGGAGCACGGCTTTAGAACGTCTTTTAGTTCCTGATGTGATCTTTAATGTGTTTGAACCTGTAACTAGACCACCAGAGGAAGGCGTTACACAACATCACAGTGATTCTGCTAATGCTCATGCAGTCTGATCACTGATTGAAAGAGTCCATTAGAAACCCACAGAAGTCACGTAACTACTCATACTGAAAATCACATGACAGGAGTGTGTTAAAGACTCACGTGACGTTAAACTTCATCAGCTGGATGGCCAGACCCTCACACAATCCCTCCGTGGCAAACTTTGATGCAGAGTAAACGTCATTAAACGCCACACCTGTGAAGAGCAACACGAGTCTGATTTGTTAGGTGTTTCCACGTGTGTGTGTGTGTGATTCAGCAGATCCCCGTGAGAGCTCTTCTGCTGTTCTTCATGGAGAAGTGTGTTTGAGCGTCTCACCGTGAAGGCCCAGCACGCTGCTGATGACGATGATGTGTCCAGAGCGTCTGCTCTTCATGTCAGGCATCACCTCTTTAATCATGCGCACAACACCATAGAAGTTGGTCTCGAACACCTGCTTCATCTCGTCCATACTGAGAGCCTCAAACGGCCCCACCAGACCCACGCCGGCGTTATTAACTATAAACACACAGATCACAGTTTGACTCGACCTTCACTGCTTCAAATGATTGGATAATTCGAAATGGGGTGCGTGTGTGTGTGTGTGTGTGTGTGTGTGCGCGTGTGTGTGTGTGTGCGTGTATATGTGTGTGTGTGAGTGTCTGTGTGTGAGTCTGTGTGTGTGTGTGTGTGTGTTTGTGTGTGCGTGTGTGTGTGTGTGTGTGTGCGTGTGTGTGTGTGTGTGCATGTATATGTGTGTGTGTGTGTGTGTCTGTGTGTGAGTCTGTGTGTGTGTGTGTTTGTGTGTGCGTGTGTGTGTGTGTGTGTGTGTGTGTGTGTGTGTGTGTGTGTGTGTGTGTGTGTGTGTGTGTGCGTGCGCTCACTCAGTATGTCTATATGTCGATCTTTGATGTTGTCGACACACTGTTTGACAGATTCATCGCTGCAGACGTCCAGCGTAAGCAGAGACAGAGTTTTACCGTATGCGTCTCCCGCTGCTTCAACCAACTTATCCTTCCGCTTCAGATCCCGCATTGTACCTATGACTGAACACACACAGAGAGAGGACTAGTTACTGAACACACACATAGAGAGATGACTAGTTACTGGACACACACAGAGAGAAAGGACTAGTTACTGAACACACAGAGAGAGAGGACTAGTTACTGAACACACACAGAGACTAGTTACTGAACACACACACAGAGAGAGAGGACTAGTTACTGAACACACACAGAGACTAGTTACTGAACACACACACAGAGAGAGAGGACTAGTTACTGAACACACACAGAGACTAGTTACTGAACACACACAGAGAGAGAGGACTAGTTACTGAACACACACAGAGAGAAGACTAGTTACTGAACACACGCAGAAAGAGGACTAGTTACTGAACACACACAGAGACTAGTTACTGAACACACACAGAGAGAAGACTAGTTACTGAACACACACAGAGAAAGGACTAGTTACTGAACACACACAGAGAGAGGACTAGTTACTGAACACACACACACAGAGAGAGGACTAGTTACTGAACACACACAGAGAGAGGACTAGTTACTGAACACACACAGAGAGAGGACTAGTTACTGAACACACAGAGACTAGTTACTGAACACACACAGAGAGAAGACTAGTTACTGAACACACACAGAAAGAGGACTAGTTACTGAACACACACACATTAATGCAACTTTTGATGGAAGAAAACACATGAAAATGTATAGTTATGTGTTTGAGTAAAACTTTATTAGTTCTATTCTGTAAACTACTAATGACATTTCTTCTGCATTTTAAATTAAAATGTTGTCATTTAGAGCATAACATGACAGCTGATCAAAATAAAATAAAAATCCATGTTTACAGACATGATATACATTTTTAGACAACACAATAAACATGTTTTAACCTCACACGAGTTGAGAAATCAATATTTTTTGGGAATAACCCTGATTTTTTATTACAACACATTGACCAATTGTTATTTTCTGAAAAAAAAGCTCTTAATGACAATATTTTGGTTTGAAAATTGGAAGAAATGTTACCTTCATACGACGCTTTGAGGGTGAGTAAAACATGGCAAATTTTTATTTATTGGATTAACTAACCCTTAAATCTATCGGGCCGTTTCCCAAAATCATCTACGGTTGACTTCAATGGAACTAATGACCATAGTTAAATTAACCAATGATGCTTTTGCGAATCGCACCCAAGATATGATTTATATTGATAATAATACTGTCAGTATTAGACACACACTTCACATTAATATCAACAAAACCAACCCAACAGCCTCCAAACAGCCAACAGACGGAAGCAATCCTCTCAGTCTAAACCTCTGGCAATGAGTTAATTAGTTCATTAGTCTTACCATGCTAATCATAGCAGAGTAATCTCAGGCTCAAGTCCCTTTTAATTGTTGTTTATGCAACATTTTACAATTTTAACTTGTTTTCCAAATGAATGAACTTCGGTTATTGAACTTAATGGAGTAGCAGAATCTGGATTTTGTTCATATTTGATTAAGTTTGCATCAACTGTTATGTTTACTTTCATATTTAATACGGTGAAGCAACAAAGAAGATTTAGTTTAATGCCATATAATAGCAGGTCTGACAAAATCTTTAATGAGTGTCCATTATCCGAATGACCATAGAAATCATCAGAAAATCGAAATTATGACAAAATATAATATTTTAACCAATAAAAATGGTTTTCTGTAGTGTTTTTTTTGGGACATTTTCCATTAGGATATATTTGTTTTTTAAACTAGGCGACCAATTACCAGTAGAGCCCCACAGTTTCCATTAAAACCAACACAATTCCCATTTTAACAAGTAAAACCATTACTAATTCTGTGATGGTTTCTATTGTTTTCAGCGAGGTTCCCCTCAGAATCTCATAATGAACGACTTGATTCATAGTTATTCCTTTAAGATTGTTTGGCAAACTGAAGTACTAGCAATAACTGTACTGTGGTACTTCAGCTAAAACTTTGATTAATTATGTATTGATCTGTATTATGTGTGTCCTTGATGAATTATGTTTCATGTCTTACCGTAGTAGCGCTTCATCTGGTCTCTCGCGAGCATCACGGCGATCGCGAGCCCGATACCGGACGAGCAGCCGGTGATCAGCACTACTCTCTGTCCCTCCGTTGCCATGCTTTCACCGGAGTCACGGAGCGCGAGCTGCGCGCGGGTCTTTTCAGCGTTCTCTCTCAGCGGGTCAGCGCACGAGAACGCGCCCGTATTACTCAAACAGCAGATTAACATGTATTGTTTTGTGATCAAAATACAACCAAAAAAGAAACAGTAAGGCAAACAATGCACTTAGATATTGTTTTTATGAATGGAAAAGTTTGTTTTAAAAGGGCGCGAGATTCTCCCTCGTGCAAAAACCGTTAAAACATCAATCACTCTGCGGCACCATTTGAGAACTTTCTGAGGTAACTTTTACCTATACCTCATGTTATTTAACCATAAACTGATTTGAAGATATAAAACATATTTCTAATTCCATCACATTTAGGTTGGATAAAATACAACTAAAACGCTGCCGATTACTAATAAACTGGTTTATTGCAAGAATTTAATTCTCTTGAAACAAGAAAAAAGTAGAAGGAAATATCCAAGTGACTCAAACTTCATCGATGAGATGCCATTTTAGATAATATGCATGTCTTGTCCAGGCCGGTTCTTGCCAGCTATAAATAGGTGGGCGGACAGATATCATACAGTATTTTTACACTTTGGTATCTACTCTGGATAGATAGATAGATAGATAGATAGATAGATAGATAGATAGATAGATAGATAGATAGATGATAGATAGACATTTTTTGATAACATTAATATTATACAGATTTTGGGGGACTGAGGTGGAAAGAGTCGGACGTGTTTCTGTAGCGGGAGCTGGGGAAGTTGGAGTTTGTGAAGCAACAGCAGCCACACCATGGTCACTGCTGCTGGAGCCACTAGGCTTCTTTATAGGCACGAAAAATCTATGCATTGCATTTACACTGTCACTGAAGCCGCCCGCTTCGTGAGTGTAAACCGCGCCGTTGCTTTCAGCCAATCAAAATACTGCAATTTTACTGGTGTTATTTTGTGATTGGCCGGGCATTCTACAGCCCTTACTCGAACTTCTCAACACAGAGCCCGCCTCAGATTGCTTTTAATCAATACACAAATAGTAAAAATGAGTCGCTGTCTTTACCTACATTCTGATTGGGTGGGCAAGACAGACGTTTGGGTGGGCTTAGCCCACCCCTGCCCATGCCTAGAGCCGGCCCTGGTCTTGTCACATGTCACAGTAAAATTTGAGTTGTTATGCTCTAAAATCATCTTGTTTTATCGTAAATGTTTTCTCATGTGTGTCTGTAGGTTGTCTGGCTGTATGGTGTCAGAATAAGGTTGTGGTTTTGTGTCTTCAACTCTTTGAGTTCAAAGCTGGACTATCCAAACTGCTTACTACAGATACTCAAGTATGTCAAAAAGGGCTTTCACACTGAATAGTTTCTATAATTATTGCCAGTAGTTCCCGCTTTTCGGCGTATTCGCAGTGCACTAACTAGAAACATATTTAGTTCTGGAAATGCCGGTTAAAGTGTGTTTTGTTTGCATTTGTCCATTCAGCGTATTATGTCACTAATGGCTGGTTTCCACTGAGCAGTACGGGTCAGTACAGTATAGTACGGTACGATTCCTGACCGAAAACCTTGATCCAGCTTGCGTTTCCCCCGCCAACAGTACCTTTACTTGATAGGCGTGGAGTATACCGGAAAGTAGCGATCGACAATAAAGCGTGACATTAACACAACTCTGCTTCATTTTGTTAAATGTCAGTTTTAATGAACAATAATAGCCATTATAAAAGTATAAGTACATCTTATAAGAGGCTTATACAAGAGAAAATAAAGACAAAAGTAAACAATTCAGTCAAATGTATGCTACAACGTCAGCACTGTCCAACGGTAAAGTTAAAAATAAATATAAAGTTAAACATAACTTTATGCTCACCCAAAACGATATGACCAGGAACTAATAATAGATTCATGAGACCACGAATGCGTGTTGAATATCAATTCGGCATAACAAATTTACCAAATAGATGCTATCTTTTAAATATATCAGAGATTTGAGTTTCAAACAACTACATTCTCGCCTGAAAACTCCTAAAACTACATTTCATGACAGAATAACTGTAATATTTGGAAAATTACTCCGGTTTTTGGGCAATTCCACAAGAACCCATATTGAGAAACCGCTATTGTCTGTGACAATATAAAATACACTGTCATATATTTTTTTCTGTTTGTGCACTCTGATGTAAATAAGCCCAATGCTCATGGACAGCAGACTTAGAGCAGACCAAGTGAAGGAGAAGCTTTATCCCCTTGTATCACGCAAAAGTGATGATTCTGGTCAACCAGTCAACGTTCCACGGTGAGTTTAGCTCCACCCTTTTGGTAGCCTTTGCTGTGCTAGGTTCCCCAACGGAAGGGTACCAAAAAGTTCTGTACGGTTCACTATTTTGGTACTATTCACAACTTCAGACAATGGAAACGGACATAATTGCTTTCCGTACTGTACTGAACCGTACCGCTCGGTGGAAACAAGCCATAATAGTTTTAGATCCCACTCTGAAGTAGGCGCTAATGTAGAGTTACCCAAACAGAGTTCCTAGAACTTCCTAGTTCCTGTGGTGCAAACACGCCAAAAACGAGTACTTCCGCCAATGATTCTAGTGTATGGGACATGTAATGTTCTCATAGTTAGTCCGCAAGTCTTTCTTATTGAACTGGCTTACTTACAACTCAGGAGTACTTGAAAGTAGTCAATTTCTTCGTTTATTTTCAACATCAAATGTTTAACACTTCTTTCAGTCATCTTACATAAACCCACTTGGGTTAAAACAAATTATTTGCTGTATCTTGATTCATTTTAATTCCGGTTACGAATATTTTCAATCACAGATAACAGCTTGTGTTCTCCAAAAACTGCGCAACTTAACATCTTTTCATGTGCATCAATAACCATGCACGTGAACTACAAAATGGCATCACTAGACATAAGCAGTGAAAAACTAATATGAACTGAAAACATATACACCATTATATAAAAAGTGAAAAGTGACGTGTGGCCAAGTATGGTGTCCCATACTCTGAATTTGTGAATTTGTAGTCATTGAAATGGGATTTTTTTTTAAAACAAAATATCTCCTTTTGGGAGTGTACTTTCAGATGTGTTACTTTGTAGATTGTTTTATGCCCAAACATACACACTACACACTGACTAAAATTCAAAAAGCATTATAAGACCCCTTTAAAACTGCGAACTCAATACAAACCCACAAGAATATTCCATAACAAAGATGGTATCAGTCACTCAGTATGTACATTTAATAATGTTTAAAAGGTTAAATATTTATGAATTAGATTATACACCTCCATTTCATCGTGAGTTCAGTGTGCTTCCAGAAAGAGCCCGCCCACACTCACTTTTGATTGGCTGTGATATTTGATTGATTCTGTCAATCAGATATCGTGATGTGTCACATCTGGTGTGGACAGCAAAATTGTCGGAAACTTGTCGCATCGCTTGTAGTTAGGACACAGTGTTAGACAAGATGATTCATAACCATTGGAAAGTGTGGATGTGTGTGTGAGTGCTTGAATACATGGCTTATGAGAATACAAATGTTTTTAATGACATGGGTATTGCAACCTAAACATTGTTAATGAGGACACTTCCTTTAGGGGTAGGCTTAGGGGATAGAATATACAGTTTGTGCATTATAAAACAATTACACCTATGAGAGTTGCTGAAAACCACATATACAAGTATGAGTGTGTGTTAGGTTGGTGCTATAGCTCGTTTCCGTAAGCATCCACAACTCAGGAACTTCAAGATACTCAGACTAATATGCATGACTCCTCCCAGGTTATACAGCATGTGATAGAAGGTGTGAACTGAAAGGTTGCCCGTCTCGTCCGCGTACTTCAGTGCCACGATCGGAGTGTACAGAGGATTCGTCAGGTTATGGAACAAAGGCCGCGGCGACTCGATCACCTTCTTCGTGCACTGCAGAGACGGAAACAGTAAGGGCTTCATTTGCATCCTCACTACGTTATTAAAAGAGAGCTCATGCTATCTTTCATTTAGTGTTACTGGACCATAGCATTCTGACACTATAGACCAAAATATTTTTTTAAATCATGAAAATCATGTTGGCTTTAATGAGTTTGTTTGCCCATATAATCATTAGGTAATCGAGTAAACTTATTTGGCTTGCTGTCCGCTAATGAGGGGCTTGATGAAGCAGCTTCGGTTCGAGCTTTGATATACCCCCCAGGGACTTGATAAAAGGTGATTACGAAGGGCAAGGTACCTAAGAAGAAGGTGGAGATTGGGGAGGTGGAGGGCAAGGTACCTAAGAAGAAGGTGGAGATTGGGGAAGTGGAGGGCAAGGTACCTAAGAAGAAGGTGTAGATTGGGGAGGTGGAGGGCAAGGGGACCTAAGAAGAAGGTGTAGATTGGGGAAGTGGAGGGCAAGGTACCTAAGAAGAAGGTGGAGATTGGGGAAGTGGAGGGCAAGGTACCTAAGAAGAAGGTGGAGATTGGGGAGGTGGAGGGCAAGGTACCTAAGAAGAAGGTGGAGATTGGGGAAGTGGAGGGCAAGGTACCTAAGAAGAAGGTGTAGATTGGGGAGGTGGACCCTCTTCAGTTTGCCTATCGGCCAAATAGGTCTACTGATGATGCCATCTCCCAGGTACTGCACTCCTCCCTCACTCACATCGACAGCAAAAATGGCAACTATGTCAGGCTGCTATTCATCGACTATAGCTCAGCTTTCAACACTATAGTCCCCACCAAGCTAGCTGTCAAACTATCAGACCTCGGCCTAAACACTTCACTCTGTGACTGGATTCAAGATTTCCTCACCGCCAGACCACAAGTGGTGAAAGTCGGCCAGTTCACCTCCAACTCCATCACCCTGAACGTAGGAGCCCCACAGGGTTGTGTCCTGAGCCCCCTGCTATACTCTCTATACACCCACGACTGCGTGTCCTCACACAGCTTCACTTCCATTGTTAAATTTGCTGACGATACTGTGGTTCTGGGCCTCGTTTCCAACAATGATGAGGCCGCATACTTGAATGAGGTGGAGAGACTTACATCATGGTGCCAGGACAACTGTCTCTCTCTGAACGTGAGCAAAACCAAAGAGCTGATTATAGACTTCAGGAAGAGACAGCAGCAGCCCTACACTCCTCTTATGATCAGCGGGACCCCTGTGGAGAGGGTGAGCAGCTTCAAGTACCTCGGTGTAAACATCTCCGAGGACCTGACATGGACTACACACATTCAAACACAGGTGAAGAAAGCCAGGCAAAGACTGTACCATCTGCGACAGCTGAGGAAATTTAGGGTCTCACCAGCTATCCTGAAAACTTTCTATTCAGGGGCCATAGAAAGTGTTCTGACTCAGTGCATCTCAGTGTGGTATGGTAATTCCTCAAACCAGGACTGCAAAGCTACTACAGAGAGTTGTGCGCTTAGCTGAGCGCATCTCAGGGTCTGCTCTCCCCTCTCTGCAGGACATCTACCTCAAACGCTGTAAAAGCAGAGCTGCTAAAATCATCAAGGACTCGAATCACCCCGGTAACCACCTTTTCATTTTACTGCCATCTGGCAGGCGCTACAGGAGCATGTTGGTAAAAACTGAAAGAGTGAGGAGGAGTTTCTTCCCCCAGGCCATCAGGCTCCTAAACTCAGTCTCATAACATCATAACATCCACAGGACTCAACTTATAAACTGCAACACATCCATTATTCCCCATCACCCACACTGCTGCTATGTGCACATTCCCGGTACAACCTATTTGCACACTCTCTTGCACTGCACACTTTATCTCATTGCACTTTTTTTTTTTTCATTATTTGTTTCTTATTTCATTCTCACCATATTGATATATATATATATATATATACTCTCTCGTGTTTTGTTTCATAGTTTTTATTGCTTTTATGTTATTTTTATTTTATTATTATTATTTTTTTGCACTTTCCATTGAGCGGACCTGTCCTGAATAACATTTCACTACCTATTATACCCTGTATGATTGTGTATGTGACAAATAATAAAGAACCTTGAACCTTGAGGTGGAGGGCAAGGTGCCTAAGAAGGTGGAGATTGGGGAGGTGGAGGGATGCTGAAACAGCTGGGACTAGAGAGAGGTAAGCAGCTGCTTATATACTCTGACTGTTGATAGAATGATTAGATGGGCTCGCTCCTCCATAACTTACGTTTAGGAACTTCATTTAGTGGAATTGCAGTGGCATGGTTCAAATCGTAATTATCTGACCGTCATCGGTTTGTTGTGTTAAATCAAGAGGCATCATATCAATCACAAGTCTGGAGTACCCCAAGGCTCAGTACTAAGACTGTTGCTTTTTCTGTACATGATACAGGAGAACCAGGCAAGTCTTCCGCACAGACCCTTTTGGCAAGCTTCAATTTGCTGGTATGATGTATTCCAATGATTAAGGAGAAGGAACTGGATGAATATTCTCAATTATATAAATCCCTGGAATTAAACCACACCATGTTCATTCGTCTGGCCCGAGGAGAACTGTTCCCCTCACTAATCCTGGTTTCTCCAAAGGTTTTTTTTTCTCCAGTTCTGTCACCGATGGAGTTCCTTGCCACTACCACCTGCTCGCTTAGTTGTGGATACTTAATATTCGGCAGATATTATCAACTTAATTGCACAGACAGTAATGGAGTAGAGTTGGACATAGCTGAGCTTCTTTAGAAATTAAACTCATTCCAGTTGATTAACTTACCACAGTTACTGAACCAAACCACATTGTAGTGTGGACTTGTTATATAGACTTAGATCGACTTCGTGGTTATTGAGATAATTCCTGGTGTGAACAGACCTTAACTGACATGATTTCTGACCTTGGCAATGTCTTCAGGTGTTTGGCCCAGGCCTTGGAAGATGTTCGCTGCACTGGGCAGGTAGCAGGTCCTAAAGTGGTGGAGCGTCTCTGGATCAGTGCCAACATACTCTTTCTTAGAAACATCTGCAAACATCTTCATCTCAAACTCAGTGTGTACGGGCCCAGGCTCAATCATCGACATACTGACAAGCAGACAAATACACCTCCATCAATAACAGAGATTAACAAATCAACAACAGAGAGGCATCACACAGATCAAGAGCTGCTGCTTTGAAGATCAACCTATAGAACAGTGCTTCGTAGCCCTTATGGAGGTCAAGATACTTTGTACAAACAAGGTTTGTATTGAAAAAGTCATACACAAATTTTTAATCAGCAACCACACTGTTTATCTCATTTGTGTTTATAGGATAAGGGTTGTTAATTAAGTATTCATTACTCACGAATAGCAATTTGTAACCAAAACTATCTATTTTAGAACTTGACACAATTCATAATTTCTTTGACTTTCTTTGGTCCAGAAATCGGGCTTTTAAAATTCTCACATCCATGTTTTCCATTCCTGGTTCCTACATACATTTGATGTTAGTTTGAAAATGGGAATCTTGACTCTTTAATTGAGGGAGAATGTTTTTCAGGTTATATCTTGATTTTTAGTTGTTTTAGCTTATTTTAAATACTTTTAAGTCACTGTGTGGACCCTTTTGGCTCTAGATAAGGGATGGCAACTTCGGTCCTGGAGGCCCGGTGTCTTGCAGAGTTTAGGTCCGACCCAAATCAAACACACCTGCCTGTAGCTTTCTAGTGATCTTGAAGACCTTGATTAGCAGATTCAGGTGTGTTTGATTAGGGTTGGACCTAAACTCTGCAGGACACCTGCCCTCCAGGACCGAAGTTGCCCATCCCTGCTCTAGATCTTTCTTTAGTCCCTGATCTGAGACCTTCATTGGGTTTGTACAAGTATCAGCCCCTCCAGACCACCAGAGCGACCCGTCACACACCATCACTGTGATTCTGTTAATGTTCATGTTGTTCATGATGCGGTGAAACTCACGTGACGTTAAACTTGAGCAGCTGGATGGCCAGACTCTCACAGAACCCTTCAATGGCAAACTTTGACGCGGCGTAAACGTCATTAAAAACCACACCTGTGAAGAGCAGCACGGGTCACATCGGTACGTCTCTCATCATGCTTTATTTGCTCTGTTTATTGGCTTTAAGCTCTAAATGTTTCTGTGCACTTATGTTGAGTGTCTATCTGATCAATATTATCAATATTACTCAAGTAGAGGTAGTACCTTAGGAAAAACTTTAAAACTCCACAAATGTATGGACTTAGTGTTTACCCTGCAGGCTCATCGCACTGCTGATGACGATGATGTGTCCAGAGCGTCTCCTCTTCATGTCAGGCATCACCGCTTTAATCATGCGAACCGCACCAAAGAAATTAGTCTGGAACACCTGTTTCATCTCGTCCATACTGAGACCCTCAACCGGCCCCACCAGACCGACGCCAGCGTTATTAACTACAAACACAAAGATCTCAGTTACTTCACTGAAGCTGCGCATGGATTTAAGTAGGGTGACCATCATACGTGCCGTTTTTCCTGGCCAGGATTTCTACATTGCCTAAATATTCTAGGATTAGGCTTTGTTTGCGTGTGCAGACCGATCGGTGTATGACATCGGTTCCTTGTGTTTTTGAACGCTCTCGAGGTGCTTTGAATCAAAGCAATATAGAAATCCTGATCAGGACGCGTCCGGGAAAAATAGCACGTATGGTCACCCTAATTTAAGACCGGTCCACACCAACACAAATATTCAGTTTTCACATGGAATGGAAAAATATAAAAAAGGTAATTGTAACTTTATTCCTCACAATTCTGAGTTTGTGTGTGTGTGCGTGTGCGTGCGTGTGTGTATGTGCGTCTGTGTGTGTGTGTGTGTGCAGTGTGAGTGTGTGTGTGTTTGCTCACTCAGTATGTCTATATGTCGATCTTTGATGCTGTCGACACACTGTTTGACCGATTCATCGCTGCAGACGTCCAGCGTGAGCAGAGACAGAGTTTTACCATACGCGTCTCCCGCTGCTTCAACCAACTTATCCTTCCGCTTCAGATCCCGCATTGTACCTATGACTGAACACACACAGAGAGAGGACTAGTTACTGAACACACACATAGAGAGATGACTAGTTACTGGACACACACAGAGAGAAAGGACTAGTTACTGAACACACACAGAGAGAGGACTAGTTACTGAACACACACAGAGAGATGACTACTTACTGAACACACAC
>QVTF01024310.1:47500-75000 GCA_003573665.1 Oxygymnocypris stewartii | reverse complement strand
ACTATCATATTTAGTCGATGCTCTGATCGCACGAGATTCTGTAAATCACTCTGATCAACTTGGCATAACTTATAGATAGATACAGTGTTGCGGAGAAACTAGTTACATGTAACGCAAAATAATATAATCTGTTACTTATGAAAGTTCTAACAATTACAAAGGTGTTACATCTGAATAGTTTAAAACGTGCAGATTTTATTGATTTCTTTCATGAATTGCAGTGACTGCTCTAAAATATGAGACCGCAATGTTTCAGGAGTTTCGGACACTTGCTTATTCCATAACTGTTTTATTTCCTATTTGGGTTTATGCATATGTTTATTTTTCAATGCATTGTCAGATGCCATTTTCATGTCATAGCTATGCAACAATTTGATTAAAAATCATATTTCTTTTTTTTTTTCTCTTTGTTAATAATATTAATTCAAGTGATGAAGGCTTTTGAAAGCCTGACAGTAATCCGCGTTGAGTATTACTGTAATGTCAACACACTGCCTGCTTTAAATGATTAACCGTTTAGAAAAATGTAGAAATTCAGAAATTTAAATTCAGAAAATAATAAAATGTTATCAGTTACATTACTTTAATAAAGTAATTGAAATGGTTATATTACATTTTAGATAGGGTAATATATGTAACCTACGTACAAAGTAACCTTCCCTTGCTTTTTTAATTTGAATAAAATGAAAACTAAAAGACTTTAAAATCACACGAGCCATTATTTTGTTCACAATCGAACATAGAGAACATTACAAATGTTTAAACTGAGAAATGTTACACTTTTATCCACCAAATGAGCTCATTTCAAATTTGATGCCTGTTACAGGTCTCAAAAAAGTTGGCACGGGGGAAACAAAGGGCTGAAAAAGCCAGACCTGTTGAAAAGATTAAGCTAGGAGAACATCTAGCAACCAATTAAGTTAATTGACATCAGGTCTGTTACATGATTAGCTATAAAAGCAATGTCTTAGAGAAGCAGAGTCTCTCAGAAGTAAAGATGAGCAGAGGCTCTCCAATCTGTGAAAGCGTGCATAAAAAGATTGTGGAGCAATGTTCTTCAACGTCAAATCACAAAGGCTTTGCTAATCTCATCATCTACAGCGCATAACATCATCAAAAGCTTCAGAGAAACCGGAGAAGTCTCTGTGCGTAAGGGACAAGGCAGAAGATCATTGCTTTTGGGCCCTCAGACGACACTGCATCACTCATCGGCATGATTCTGTCATTGACATTATTAAATGGGCTCAGGAATACTTCCAGAAACCACTGTCGGTAAACACACTCCGCCGTGCCATCTGCAGATGCCAACTAAAGCACTATCATGCAGAAAGGAATCCACATGTGAACATGGTCCAGAAGCGCCGTCGTGTCCTGGGAGCCAAGGCTCATTTAAAATGGACTGCTTCAAAGTGGAAAAGTGTTCTATGATCAGACGAGTCCAAATTAAGACATTCTTGTTGGGAGTCACGGATGCCGTGTCCTCCGGGCTAAAGAGCTTCCAGCGTGTCATCAGCGTTCAGTTTAAAGCCAGCATCTCTGATGGTATGGGGGGGGGGGGGCATAAGTGCATATGGTATGGGCATGTTTTGGAAGGCACTATGAATGCTGAAAGGTATATAATGGTTTTAGAGCAACATATGCTCCCCTCCAGAGGACGTGTATTTGAGCAGGACAATGCAAAACCACATACTGCAGCTATTACAACAGCATCGATTCGTAGTAGAAGAGTCCGGTGCTAAATTGGCCTGCAGTCCAGATCTTTCATCTATAAAAAACATTTGGTGCATCATTAAACCACAAATACACCAAAGATGACCACAAACTCTTCAGCAGCTGGAAACCTATATCAGAAAAGAATGGGACCAATTTCCAAAACTCTAGAAACTCATAACCTCGATGCCCAGACGTCTTCAATCTGTTTTGAAAAGAAGAGGAGATGCTACACAACGATAAACATCCCCCCCCGTCGGCCCAACTATTTTGAGACCTGTAGCAGGCATAACATTTTATAATATATTATTGTCATATTATAGTCATATTATTGATAGATATAGATTTATAGATAGTCAGGTTATAGAGATAGATTCATATTCAGATTGTAGACAGTCAGATTATAGATTGAGTCAGGTTATGGATAGATAGAATTATAGATTGATTGATAGTCAGATTATATAGATGGATGGATAGAGTCAGATTATATAGATAGATATATATTTAGATGGATGGATAGAGTCAGATTATACAGATTGATAGTCAGATTATAGATAGATATAGACAGACAGACAAGTAGCTGACTGGCAATAAATCCCCTATAATGATAGTATGGATGGAAAAAAAAACAAGAAGCAGAAACTACATATTTTCCAGTTTATGAAAACTTCTCAAATATACAAATAGTCTCAAATATTACGAATTGCAATTTTCGGTAACACTTTACTTGAAGCCTTTACATAATTAATCTTTATTATAATCCATTATAATAAGTAGTTTTAATGGTTTACTTATGCCTTGTAATGTACCTTTATGAATAACTGTAACCACAGTTAATGCATTATAAGACTTATCCATTCATTGTAACACTATGTATTTTCAATTAATTTATGTTTATTTACAACAAGATATAACGTATTACAATACCAATTCTGAATAATTATAATGCATTATACCCTTTATGATGCATTATACAAGTAAATTGTTACCCAATTTTCTTATAGCTATATTAAAACCCATGTCAGACCAACTGAATTAACTCACATGTTGTCCTAACTAGTTGTCTGAACGAAGAAACGAAGAAATTATGACTTGCAAAACAAAGTAGTGTTACTTAGTATAATTATTAAGACACGATTGAGAGGACCTAAGTCTGAATGCAACCAACTAACTGAATGTTGAAGATACTTCATTCATATGACACGGTTGTTCAGAGAGAAGGCCGGTGGTTTTAAGCCTGTAGGGTCTCTGCAGAGAGCGGCTCTTGTTATCTGGTTTCTGGATCTAATCTCGCTCCAGCAGCTGTTCTCATTCACTGTTCTGTCTGGCTCATCTTTGTGACACACACACTCCTCTCTCTCTCACACGCAGACGCGCGCACACACGCGGCGCACACAGGCACGCGCGCGCGCCGCACACACACGCGCGCGCGCGCGCGCGCACACACACGCGCGCGCGCGCGCAAACACACGCGCGCTCGCACACACACCGCGCGCGCGCGCGCGCGCACACACAGCGCGCGCGCTCGCGCGCACACACTCTCTCCTCTCTCACCCACACTCTCTCTCTCTCACACACACACTCTCTCCTCGCTGCCTCTCTCTCTCACACAATCTTCTCCCTTCCACACTCTCCCCCCCACCCTCCCTTCTCGCCCCTCCCCTCTCTCTCCCACCCACACTCTCTCTCTCTCTCACACTCTCTCTCTCTCACACACTCTCTCTCTCTCACACACTCTCTCTCTCCACACACACTCTCTCTCTCTCCACACACTCTCTCTCTCTCTCTCTCTCTCTCTCTCACACCACACACTCTCTATCTCTCACACACACACTCTCTCTCCTCTTCTCTCTCTCACACACAACTATTCTCTCTCTCTCTCTCTCACACTCTCTCTCTCTCTCAGAAATTCTGATATAGCTTGCTGTATGGAGTGTAGTTACGGTATTGTGAGAGCGTGTTGTTTCTCTGAGAGCAGGACTGTGATGTTTAGACCGTCAGAAGCACACGCGGTAGGTTCAGATCTCAGGGGCATCAGGTGGGTATTAATCTACTGAGAGAGACGAGAGCATTCCCGACACGTCTGAAGCTGTCCGGATAAACGCTTTCTGCTGAGGAGACCTGCGTGTTTGAGTCTGGAGATGTTAAACCTGGCTTTCTGAGCGCAGATGAAGGGTTTAAACACAGAGACCGTGTCTGGACACATGCAGATTCAGTGATGATGTCATAATCACAACCACAGCCAACTCTGACATGATCACGCTTGCTCTATACGCTTGTAAAAGGTGCGACGTCAGATCTCCGATAACACCGTTTTGGGTCTGAGCATCATTTATTATCACCTGCGTTTTGTCTGGCTTCCAGCCAAAATATCTCAAATCAAGAAGGATTTTCTATTGTGTTCTGAACACAAACAAAGATATTCTGAAGAACGTGGGAGTATATTTTTCCTCAATGGTGCCCAAAACAGCCCGATTACAAACTTTCTTCAGAATATCTTCCTTTGGTTTTTTTGGGGTGTACTGTCCCTTTAAATATGAGTTTGAGCCTATGCGTAATTTCTGATTGTTCATTGATGGTTTGAATGGGTTCGTAGGATATTAAATATATAGTTCACTCTCAGAATTATCATTCCGTCTTCATTTACTCATCCTCGTGAAAGAAATGCATATTTTGCCGTGCATGCTTGTGATATTACAAAATACACTTCAATGTGGAGATAAATAACACTTGTTTTCGTCTTTATCTGTAAATTGCTGAATACAAAAATCACATTTGAAAAAAAAAAAACACGTTGGCAATTTTACACAAGAAGCAGGGTTAGCAAAAGTGATCCGAAGTGTGTGCTGGATAATATTTGTTTATGGAAATTTATGTTTATGGAATATTACGGAATGTTGCATAAACTTCTAGAATGTTCTCATTCTTACTAAACCAAAATATTGTTAAAAAAACAATACCGTTGAGGAAAAAAATACTCCCACGTTCTTCATAATATCTTTGTTTGCGTTCAGAACAAACACATTCATGCAGGTTTGGCTGAGTAAATGAATTTGTATTTTTGGGTGTACTGTCCCTTTAAGACATTGTCTTGGCATATAGAGCTGGCTCCAGCTCACTGCTGATATTTCATCTCTGACCCAGATGCACATTGTCATTGTTGAGCATGTGGTTCTTTAGACAGCTGTTGATCTGATGCACAAGTTTTAACACGTTTGGACGTCTTCTCGGCTGAGGTGGAGGTTTGTAGTTGAGGTGAGGGATAGAGAAACACTCCAGACGGTCTGAGCTCTCATCTGGGCTAGATCCGTAAGTCCCTGTCTTGACCTTTCACCCCGAACCCTTCACAGCTTCCTGAGCGTGTGACCTCTTGACCTCGGATCTTTTGAAGGTCAGTGTAGATTAAAGACACGGAGATGAAAATACACTTACAGAAATGAAACTCCCAGTTGTGCTATAATCTATGTAATTATGTAATTTGCATGGGATTCTGCACTGCACAATGAACAACTGTGCTACAGTTAAACTACATTTAATCTGTGTTGGCGGTAATGCATTTCAAGCAACACAAGTCACACAATCACATTACTTTTCCAAGTAACTAAAAATAAAATGCATTGCTTTATCATTTAAAAGAAAATACCTGCGTTATGTTTTCAAATAAGTTACTCCAGTTACTTTGATTTCCCATGTGTTGACTGAATGAGTGCAATGCATGCTCAAAATATGATGCAATATTTAAATAACACAAAATCCTTCATGCATTTAATCCTATTTTATTAACCAGTGCTTTTGCTGAAACCAACAAGCAAGCCCAGCCCAGTACTGCAAAGGTAACTCAAAAGGAAACATAACGTACTTTGTTAGGGAGTAATGCAATGCTGTAATGCATAACTTCTAGTGTAGTGATAATATAAGTCACTGCCGCACATGTAAAGCTCAGTGTGGTGCATTTCAGCGCAGCATGAGTTAAACTCATGAACTAACTCTAGTTTCTGTGCTCGTGTTCATCCTGAACTCATCTGCAGATGTAAAGCTGCTTCTTTCTTCATAGTCGTGGTGGGATCTTCATATAGTTTCCAGTGCACATGCTCGATGCTTACTATTTCTCTGATCCACTTATATGGAAGAAATCGCTTGTGTGTGTGTGTGTAAGAGAGAGTGTGTGTGAGAGAGAGAGTGTGTGTGTGTGTGAGAGAGAGTGTGTGTGTGTGTGTGAGTGAAAGAGAGAGATTGTGTGAGAGAGAGAGTGTGTGTGTGTGTGAGAGAGAGAGAGAGAGAGAGAGAGAGAGTGTGTGTTTTTGTGTGTGTAAGAGAGAGAGAGTGTGTGTGTGTGTGTGTGTGTGTGTGTGGTAAGTGAAAGAGAGAGAGTGTGCGTGTGTGTGTGTGTGTGTGTGCGTGCGCATGTGAAAGTAGTACAATACCAACACAAATATAAAATGTCTGGACTGTTTCTTAATTCATCCTCATGTCGTCATTCACATCTGGCTCCCAGACACACACACACTCACACTCCCCTGCAGCTGCTGTTGTGTCTTTGATCTGTAGCTTGTTGTGAAAGTATTTCCAAATGAATTTGAATTTCAGCTTAGAGATGAGAGAAGTGTGTGTGTTGTGTGTGTGTGTTATAGACCTGCTAGTCATGCTGAGAACTTTAATATGTGTGTGTGTGTGCTGCTCCAGATGCAGGTATTACACAAGCAGGACTGATGTGGAGAGACACATGACCAGTCCAGACCTGCATGAAGATACCTTCTCACACACACGCACGCACACACCTGCTGACAGTCAGTGTGTTCTAACAGCTGAGACAGACAGACAGATGTGAGGTCTCTCCATGAGATATTAACATGACTGACTGTGTCGTCTCCAGCAGCCAATCACATCGATGTGCTGAAGATTCTGGACCTATCAGATTCCATGGAGGGTGTGTCCTTGGAGGCGGGGCTGTGCACAAGTAGGCAGGGCTCAGAGGAGGCGGATCTCGCTTATAAGATTGAGAAGAAAATCCAAGTTAGTGTTCCGACCAATCAGCTCTTCCCAGGTATGTGCCCCCCCCCCCACACACACACACACTGTACACAGAGACGTCCAATAGCCCTCTGCTGATTTTATATACGGATCATTTTACAGTTTAGAGTCATTGATAAAAGAAAATAAATACATTTTAATTGATTAATAATATGAATGCTTTTATTCAACAAGGATGCATTAAATTGATCAAAAGTGCCAGTGAAGACATTTCTAATGTCACAAAAGTAAACACTGTTCTTTTGAACTTTATAATAATCTGTGAATCCTGAAAAAAAAAAAAAACATGCATCACGTTTTCCACAAAAATATTGTGCAGCACAACTGTGTTCAACATTGATAATAATCAGAAATATTTATTTAGCAACAAATCAGCATATTAGAATTAGGACTGCAAAACGATTAGTAGCAATACATGTGTGTACTGTGTATATATAAATACACACACATATATGTATATATAAAAATATATTTGTATGTAAACACTTGTATATTATATATAAATATACATAATATGGGTCAAATTTATAGATTTTTCTTTTCTTCTTTTACACCAAAAAACATTCGGATATTAAGATCATGTTCCATGACTATATTTTGTCATAAATATATCAAAGCTTAATATCTGATTAGTAATATACATTGCTATAAATGGACCCTTATGACTGGTTTTGTGCTCCAGGGTCACATATTATACATAAAAACATATTTTTCCTTTTAATATATACATGTTTGTGTGTATTTATATATGCATAATAAATATACACCGTACACACACATGTAGTATGTAAACACAAACGTTTATTTTGAATCGTTTTGCAGTCCTAATTAGTGATTTCTGGAGATCACGTGACACTGGAGTAATGATGCTGGAAATACAGCTTTGATCAGATAAATAAATGTCTGTTTAACAGATATTGATATAACAGATTGTAATGATATTTGACGGTCTGGCGTGTCTCAGACGCGGCGGTGTTCCCGGAGGACTTCTCGGTGCTGGTGACGGTTCGAGCGCGGCGCGGCGCTCAGTGTTTTCTGCTGTCGGTGTATGACAGCGAGGGAGTGCAGCAGCTGGGCCTGGAGCTCGGACGCTCGCCCGTCTTCCTCTACGAGGACCACACCGGCCAGCCGACCCCTGACCTCTACCCCATCTTCAAGAAGATCAACCTCGCCGACGGCAAGTGAGTGACACGTTCAGCATCTGTGGACGCACGGTAAAAACCCTTGCTGTAGGAAACTACATCACCGTCCTCCCTGTAAAAAAAACTATAGAAACCATCACAGAAAGTCTAATGGTTTCCATTTAAAATACCAGCTTTTCCAGTAAAACATTACAAAATGTCTTTTTCTATTGTGTTTTGGGCATTTTTCCAATATGATTTAACATCCCACCAATAGAAAATGTAATGATTTAATGGTTATAATGGGAATTGTATTGGTTTTAATGGAAACTATAATGGTGTCTACTGGTATGTGATGGATTTGTATTGGTGGGATGTTAAATCCTATTGGACAAAATGCCTAAAACACATTAGAAAATTATTTTGTAATGGTCTTACTGGAAAAAGCTAATGGTTTATAATGGTATTTTAATGGAGACGATTGGGATTCCTGTGATGGTTTCTATTGGGCTTCTATTGTTTGTTTTATCAGGGTAAAACACCCAAGGAAAGACCCTCCATGGCACTCGGTTCCTCATAATGAAGGACTGGAGCTGTTAATGATATACCATAATTGCTTTGTTCTTGCGAGTCAGAGTCTGTTGAGCTCATTGGAGCAGAAGATTGTGACTGGATCCGTTTGAGTCTGTTCACAAACCACACAACTTCAGAAGAGTTGAAATATTGAGCCCGAGTCACATTTCTGGCTGAATTAACCCTTTGAAGCTCATCAGTCAGCCTGCAGGTGTTCGCTGATTACGCTCTCACTCACTGTGACCTCTGACCCTGCAGGTGGCACAGAGTGGCCTATAGCGTGGAAGGTCAGAAGGTCACACTGTACCTGGATTGTCAGAAAGTGGCGACACTTGACCTTCTCAGAGGCCCAGAGCCTAAGGTCAGCACGGATGGAGTGACGGTGTTTGGGACGAGACTCCTGGATGAAGAAGTGTTTGAGGTGAGAGAGTGTGTGTGTGTGTGTTTGTATGAGGTGTGTGTGTGTTGATGTATGTGTGTGTCTGATGTGTGTGTGTGTGTGTGTGTGTGTGTGTATGAGGTGTGTGTGTGTGTATGAGGGGTGTGTGTATATGAGGTGTGTGTGCGCGCATGCGCGCGTGTGTGTGTGTGTATATGAGGTGTGTGTGTGTTGATGTATGTGTGTGTCTGAGGTGTGTGTGTGTGTGTATGAGGGGTGTGTGTATATGAGGTGTGTGTGCGCGCATGCGCGTGTGTGTGTGTGTGTGTGTGTATGAGGTGTGTGTGTGTGTATGAGGGGTGTGTGTATATGAGGTGTGTGTGCGCATGCGTGTGCGTGTGTTGATTTATATTGGTGTGTGTGTGTGTGTGTGTGTGTTGATGTTTGTTTGTGTATGTTGGTGTGTGTTGATGTGTGTGTGTTGATGTGTGTTGGTGTGTGTTGATGTGTGTGTGTGTGTGTGTGTGTGTGTGTGTGTGTTGATGTGTGTTGATGTGTGTGTGTGTTGATTTATATTGGTGTGTGTGTGTGTGTTGATGTCTGTGTGTGTTTCAGGGTGAGATCCAGCAGCTGTTAATCGCTCCAGACCCCAGAGCTGCTGCTGATTACTGCCACACCCACATTCCTGACTGTGACTCCGCCCTCGCCTACAACAGCCTATCACTGGACCCCGTGGAGGTAACCTCGCCCACGAGAGGGGCTCATGAGCATACAGTGTTTCTGCTGAATATAAAGCACCTGTCTGTCTCTCAGTAACACTGATGTCTGTTCTTCGGCTCAGTTACTAGTACAGTGTTAAACATGCTGCTGAGGACTCCTGCCAGTGTTTATATCACACCCTTCAGCCGCTGTGTGTGTGATTTACTGCACAAACACCGGCTCTCTTTCAGATGTTCTCCATAGGAATTGATTTTTAATGATATCTGACAAACCTTCAAAGACAGAGCTGCTGTGAGCGCCGATGATTTATGCTTTTGTTGAAGCCAATGTCAACAGTCGGGCGGACTGGCCATGTGGAGCACCGGGCGTTTGGGCCGCTGTCCTGACATTTTATCCTATAATAAAATATTAAATTATAGTTTTTAATCTTTAATCCAAGACTGAACGGCATCACAGTTCCCACAAAAATATTCCACAGCACGACTGTTTTTAACACTGACAATAATCAGAAATGTGTCTTGAGCAGCATATTATTATGATTTCTGAAGATCATGTGACGCTGAAGACTGCAGTAATGATGCTTTGAAAATACTTTGAATCACATGTTTACTGTATTATCATCATCACAATAATTTGCATACTCCATTAGATCTCTATTCCTTAAAATGATATCTATCAAGCTCCTGCAAAAGCACAAATACTGTATATGACCGTTCAAGTCTTCTAGACGATACCAGAGCGTTGTGTCATGGACTGACTGTGTCATGGACAAAACAACTGTCCCTTGTTTTGTAGACACCAGAAAATACTAATTATAATATCAAGAATATGCCACTCGTGTGTGGTGTGTTGCAGACCTGGGGCTTCATTTATAAAACTCTCCATAGATTTAGTCCGAAAAATGTACGTCGGCACAAAAGCATGTGTAGAAATCCCATTCAGAGGATAAGTGTGTGTACATGCAACCAAATCCTACATCCTTCAAATACAGTGTTATTGTCATAATGCCGTGGACACGACCGTGCAGCTGTGCTTGTACAGTAAGATAAAATCATTGGACTTATTCATACCAGACAATGGACCGTTTGACCAGCGATGTGCGCCATAATATCAAACTGAGTGCGCATCGAATATTTTCTCATAGCATGAGATCTGCGGTTTTAAAGATGAATTATAGTGCACCGTTAAAACATACTGTAGTGTGTCAAAAGTGGTCAAGCACATCCGCTACAAAGAGCATCGTTTGTGTTTATCTTCTGTGTAATAACTTTATGTCATGGCTTATTTAGATTATGAGAGTGGGATATTTAATGTAAATACATCCACATGAGAGCGGAGTTTAAAATCGTTGTTTGCTTCATTAATTTTCTCACTCCTGGAGAAAGAGTTCATACGCATGGGTCAGAGTTTGTGATGTCGTGATTCTCCTCGTTGCTGGTTGGAACTCGTTAATGAAGAAATCGTTATGGGGAAAACGAAGTGAAAATAAGTTTCTGTGGTGTCCGGTGTCTGCTGCAGGTCAAGAAGCCGCCGAGGAAGCCAATCGAAGAGGAGTTTGATGATGACCTCTACAGTGACCTCTACAGTGACCTGTCTGTGTCGACTGCGGGAGACAACGCCACCGAGTACGAGGTGAGTCTGAGTAATAATACTTCAGCATTACTTCAGCTTAATATCACTGACACGGTCAATATAATAGTGTTACTCATGAAGAAATACAAATACGTGTCGTGACCTGAAACTGAGTTATCCGTTTTGCATGCGTGCTTGTGTGTGTATGTCTTTGCATGCGTGCTTGTGTGTGTGTGTCTCTCTGTGTGTGTCTGTATGTATGTGTGTTTCTCTGTGTCTCTCTGCATGTGTGTATATGTGTGCGTGTGTTTGCATGCCGTGTGCGTGTGTATCTCTCTGCGCGTGTCTGGTGTGTGTGTCACTCTGCATGTGTGTGTGTGTGTGTGTCTCTCTCGCGTGTCTGTGTGTGTGTGTGTGTCTTTCTGTGTGCTTGTGATTGTGTGTGTGTGTGTGTGTGTGTGTCAGATAGTGGAGTACGAGGACGCTGGGAACGAGACGGAGTATTTTAAGGAGTACACTGAGTATCAGGAGTATGAGGATTACGAGTATCGTCCGGCGGAGAGACAGGAGCAGTTCTTCAGCGGTCAGGTGTGTGTCAGCCGTCTGTCTCTGTCCGAGCGTCTCCTGCGGTGGTGTCTCACGCGTCTGTGGTCTTCTCGCAGGATCGTGGTCCAGAGAAGGGTCAGAAGGGCGAGCCGGCGCTGCTCGGAGAGGGGACGCTGATCATGGGACCCGTGGGCCTGCCTGGTGCTGAGGTAACCTCTCATGACAGCTCTGTGACTCTGTGTTTATGTGTGTGTGTCAGAGAGAGACGGTGTGTTTCTGTTGTTTCACGCAGGGGCCACCGGGTGAGCCCGGCCCTATGGGACCCCCGGGGCCGATCGGAGATGCAGGAGACCTGGTGAGACACACACACACACTCACACACACTCGCTGTGATCGTCAAGCTCGTGATGAATATTACACACTCGTCTGTCTCCTCTCATTAGGGTCCCGAGGGCCGACAGGGACTTGCAGGGGCCGATGGGATTCCTGGACCTCCAGGGAACCTGCTGATGCTGCCGGTGTGTGTCCATCAATATACACACCAACTTATAGAGAGGCTTGTTTTGATGTTTGCTGACCGTTCAAACGTTTGGGGTCAGAAAGAATTGTATGCTTTTATTCATCATTAAATTGCTCAAAACTGACAGTGAAGACATTTATAATGTTACAAAAAGATTTATATTTCAAATAAATACTGTTCTTTTCAACTTTCAATTCATCTGTGAATCCTGATAAAAAACATGCATCACTGTTTTCAACATTGATGATAATCAGAAATGTTTCTTGAGCACTTTAGGGCTTTACTGCACTTTTGAGCAAATAATTGCAGCGTTGGTGACCAGAAGAGACGTCAGAAACATGAAGAAAACTCAATGACCCCAAACTTTTGAACACTACAGAATTTTGATTTATGGCATTTCAATGAACACATGGCAGTCGATAACTGATATTTATATATTACATGAACCAGGTCTGAAGATGTCTCTCTGTATGTGTGTGTGTGTGTGTGTGTGTGTGTGTGTGTGTGTGTGTGTGTGTCTGTGTGTCTCTGCTGTGTGTGTGTGTCTGTTCTCTCTGTGTGTGTGTCGGTCTCTTGTGTGTGTCGGTCTCTTGTGTGTGTCGGTCTCTTCTGTGTGTCTGTCTGTGTGTGTGTGTGTGTGTGTGTGTGTGTGTGTGTGTCGGTCTCTGTGCGTGTGTGTGTTAGTTTCAGTCTGGCGGTGACGCTCGTCACGGTCCCGTCATATCGGCTCAAGAAGCTCAAGCTCAAGCCATCTTACAGCACACTAAGGTCAGACTCTACTCTAACTCTACTCTGACTGTCCTGAAGATGAATTGAGGGGCACTAAATCAGGATTTTACACACTTTAGCATCACTCTCAGTGCTGATGTTTGTGTCTCAGCTCTCTCTAAAAGGCCCGCCGGGACCGTTAGGACTGACCGGACGCCCCGGACCGCTGGTGAGTGTGTTTCAACCGGCAGAACCTGGTATTTCAATGACAAAAAATAAATACAATTGTATTTCATACAGTGTGTGTGTATGCTTTGGAGACAGTTTTGTACCTAGAGGTGACATAAACCTGACGAAACATGCCGAATGTTTAGTGTCCGGGTTATTTATAACTGTATATGGACCGAAGAGTGTGTGTGGCGCCCTCTAGTGCTCTTGAGTCTCTGGAGGAGGCGTGTTTTCAGGCTCCATCCATTAGTTTACCTTCACCTGTATAGTTACACAAACAAATGGGCAAAAATAAAGAGGAGCAGCAGATTGAGCTCACAGTGTTCACAGTTTTATTGGTTCTGAATGACTTGGTGAGTGAAGAAGTGTGTTCGTGTTCGTCAGGGATCTCCGGGACCGCGGGGTCT
This sequence comes from Oxygymnocypris stewartii, assembly GCA_003573665.1. NCBI lineage: Eukaryota > Metazoa > Chordata > Actinopteri > Cypriniformes > Cyprinidae > Oxygymnocypris > Oxygymnocypris stewartii. Next base: position 61,485 of record QVTF01024310.1, on the reverse strand, counting down.
GAAGGGCGATCATGGCTTCACAGGACCTCCGGTACGAAAGGAGACGCTCATCTCATCATCTCAAACACACAGACACACACACAGACACACACACGCGCACACACACATACACTACCAATCACACGTGTGGGATAATTCAGGTTCATAATGTTTTGAAAGAAGTCAGCGAGGCAGCATTTATTTGATCAAACATGCATTAAAATATCATTACAATCTAAACATTTTCTATGTAAATATGTATTAAACTGTAATTAATTTCTGTGATCAAAGCTGTGTTTTCAGCATCACTACTGCAGTCTTCAGAGTCACATGATCTTCAGAAATCATTGCTGATCTCCTGCTCAGGAAACATTTCTGATTATTGTCTGTGTTTAGGGTCCTCGTGGGCTGCCGGGGGCTCCAGGATTCAATGGTAAACCAGGCAAGAGGGTGAGTTTCATCTAAACACAACAAACACCATCAGACGCCTGCGTGAACACCTGAAACACACCTGTGTGTGTGTCTGTGTGTCTCTCTCTGTGTCTGTCTGTGTGTCTCTCTCTGTGTGTGTGTGTGTGTATGTGTGTCTCTCTCTGTGTCTGTCTGTGTGTCTCTCTCTGTGTGTCTCTCTGTGTGTGTGTGTGTGTGTGTGTGTGTGTCTGTCTGTCTGTGTGTGTCTCTCTCTGTGTGTCTCTCTCTGTCTGTGTGTGTCTGTTTGTCTGTGTGTGTGTGTGTGTGTGTCTGTCTGTCTGTGTGTCTCTCTCTGTTTGTGTGTGTGTCTGTTTGTCTCTCTCTGTCTGTGTGTGTGTGTGTGTGTCTGTGTGTCTGTGTGTGTGTGTGTGTGTGTGTGTGTGTGTGTGTGTGTAGGGTCGTGGTGGGATCGACGGAGCCAGAGGTGAACCAGGAGAGACTGGAATTAAAGTAAGTTATTCTGTCATTAGTGACACTTTATCTCACAGATCAAACCTCATGCATACGACGATCTGACCATCAGTCACGCTGTCCCTCATAATGAACCTCCATCAGTTCAACAGGACAGTGTGTTGATGAAGATGAGGGGATGAAGGCGCAGTGTATGATCTAATATGGTTTCATATGTCTGCTGTGTTTATTCATTGATATTTCGTGCATGGTTTACAACAGTCTTGTAAAATGCTGTTTTTGGAACATGAAGTTCTAGTCTAACACACATGAAGAGCTGTTGAGCATGTGGTTGATGACTGTCTCTCCTGAGGTGATTTCTGTCTCTGTGTGTGCTGTTATCAGGGTGACCGAGGGTTCGACGGGTTACCGGGTCTGCCTGGAAACAAGGGTCACCGGGTAACACACTCTCCAGTAACACTCATTAGCCCCAGTGTGACTGAATGTTCATTAGAGGCAGACACATTCATCTGTGTGTATGTGTGTACAGGGAGATCAAGGGAAGAAGGGGCCATTCGGTCCCCCGGGAGGCCCTGGAGAAAAAGTCAGTGAACATTTCTTCTGTAACTTCTGTCTGTCTGTCTTTGATCAGGATCAGAGTGAATGTTTGTTTGTTTCCCAGGGTTCAGATGGTCAGCCGGGGCCCAGAGGTCAGCCAGGAGAGCCTGTATGTGTTCACTCCTGTAGTATGAAGTATTGATCATCATCTTCATTGATCCACTGACGTGTGTGTGTTAAGAGATATCCCTCAGTGATGTGTGTGTGTGTGTTAGGGTCTAGCAGGGTTGACGGGTCAGAGAGGTCTTCTTGGTCCTCCAGGACAGCAGGTGAGTGGATAAACTCGTTATTGTATTCATATGATACGACTGACCTCCTCAGAATACAGAAGATCACATCAAAGCATGATATGGATTATGTGTGTTTGTGTGTGTGTGTGTGTTTGGCAGGGTATTCGTGGGGTTGATGGAGTTCAGGGTTCAAAGGGAAACATGGTGAGTACTGCTGATCTGAGATGTCTTAAAAGGGTTATGAACTGAGAAACCAAAATTCTCTTCATCTTTTGACAAATAAGAGGTCATTGTGCTATAAAAACATCCTGTAAGTTTCAGAACTCAAAACTTTCTCGTTAGTTTAAAAACAACTTGTATTAAAGGCAATCTGCCATAACGACAGCTTGTGGAATCTTCTACTCTATGATGTAATAGTGTGGATAAGCACTGCCTCCACAGAAGAAGATCAACACCTGCTTGAACACCAGCCCCGCCCTATGATTCTACATCACTGCCTGTTTAGCTCCGCCCACCGATTCTGCATCGCTGTCTGTTTAGCCCTGTTACCGATTCTACATCTCTGCCTGTTTAGCCCCTCCCGCCGATTCTACATCACTGCCTGTTTAGCCCCGCCCACCGATTCTACATCACTGCCTGTTTAGCCCCGCCCACCGATTCTACATCACTGCCTGTTTAGCCCCGCCCACCGATTCTACATCACTGCCTGTTTAGCTCCGCCCACCGATTCTACATCACTGCCTGTTTAGCCCCTCCCGCCGATTCTACATCACTGCCTGTTTAGCCCCACCCGCTGATTCTACATCACTGCCTGTTTAGCCCCACCCGCTGATTCTACATCACTGCCTGTTTAGCCCCACCCGCCGATTCTACATTACTGCCTGTTTAGCCCCTCCCACTGATTCTATATCGCTGCCTGTTTAGCCCCACCCTACGATACTACATCACTGCCTGATTAGCCCCACCCACCGATTCACACATGTAGTGTTTACGAGAGAGGCGAACATTGCCGGTCTACTCCCAAACCAAACGATAAAGATGCTCTGAAGACAACAAGACGCTGTTCAGTGCCAAGTTGTGGAAAATGTCTTTGCATAGCCTTCATCAGTAAGAATTCGGTCCTTTTCTCGTCTTCACACAGGGGCCGCCTGGAGAATCTGGAGCTCCAGGACAGCAGGGGAACCCGGGATTCCAGGTACACACTCTCACAGATATAGTCTCTCTCACTCGCGCGCGCACACACACACTTCTGACACTCTTTCTTCTGTTCTGCAGGGTTTTCCTGGACCTCAGGGACTAGTCGGATTACCAGGAGAAAAGGTGCCACTCTCTCCATTACTATACATCACGTACTAATATTGACTCCAGTGAGCAGGTTTTGGGGACAAACTTCCAGAAAATATGCCAGATGAACCCTCTCCAAACAGTTCCTGGTCTGAAAGATCTCCAAGTGGAGCAGACTTTAACTGGTGTCTTTCTCTGGATCAGGGTCCTCAGGGGAAGAAGGGAATGAAGGGCTTACCTGGTATCGATGGCCCACCGGTGAGTGTTGAACACATGCTGTTGTTGATCTGTGCTGCCCCCTGCTGTTCCTCATGATGCCACTGCACACAGGGTCATCCGGGACGAGAGGGGTCTCCTGGAGAGAAAGGCCTGCCGGTGAGATACACAAACGAGTGTGTGGTGCCATCGTATTAGTGTCCTTGTGTTAATATCACTGATTGTTATTGTGTGTGCTTCCTGAAGGGTGTAGCAGGTGTTCAGGGGCCCGTGGGATATCCTGGACCCAGAGGAGTCAAAGTACTGATCTCTCTCTATCACACTTTTAGTGTGTTTGTGTTTGTGTGTGTGTGTGTGTGTGTGTGTGTGTGTGTGTGTGTGTGTGTGTGTTTTATTGACTGTGTGTGTGTGTGTGTGTGTGTGTGTGTGTTTTAGGGTGCTGATGGGCTCAGAGGACTGAAGGGCAGTAAAGGAGAGAAGGTGATACCTAATCAACCAATTTCAGTTACAGATATCATAACCTACTTCTAGTCATTGTGAGACATCATAACATCATCATGTCTGTATGTGATCAGTTGTGCAGAGGTTTCTGAAGCATATGAATTAAGTACTCATGCTGATTGATGACAATGTGTGTTGTTGTGTTCAGGGTGAAGATGGATTCCTGGGAGCCAAAGGAGAAATTGGAGCTAAAGGAGACACTGTAATAACATGCAGACACAAACACATTAATAAAAGACCCAAACTCAACCACAGATGCATTAAAACATGCTGTTAACTCTGTATCTGTCAGGGAGACTCGGGTGCTCTAGGGATGCATGGTGAGGATGGTCCCGAGGGCCCCAAAGGGCAGAGTGGTCCCTTGGGTGAAGCTGGATCCGCAGGCATCGCTGGAGAAAAGGTGAAATAGTCTGCCACAGCATCATCAGTAGAAAATATTTTATCATCTCAAACACCCTTTTTGCACACACATTTAATTTTTTTCCCACCCGTTCTGTCGTCTCTTGATTTTATCCCTCCTTTTAGGGAAAACTGGGCGTTCCAGGTTTGCCAGGTTACCCGGGCCGTCAGGGCCTGAAGGTGAGAGGAACACGTGCAGATGATGAATGGATGAATGTTTCAGTTGTATGGAAGAATAACTGCTGGTCTTGTGGTGGTTTCCTCTCAGGGTGCTGATGGTTTTCCAGGTCCTGTCGGTGTTCCAGGAGAAAAGGGGAAGAAGGTCACTGGAAACATGATTCCACAAAAACTGTCATAAAGACACATAAAAGCACAAATATAAGTATATACATGTGCACTCATGTGATTATAATGTGTTTTTCAGGGTCCATCGGGTCCTGCAGGGGCCGCCGGTCAGAGGGGACCCAATGTGAGTGTCTCTGTCCACACTAATGATTATCAGTCACATCCAACATCATTAATGTGTGTATGTGTGTTGCCAGGGTGCTCGTGGAGGCAGGGGTGCAAGAGGACCTACTGGAAAATCAGGGGACAAGGTCAGAGGTCACATCAGCCCTTCAACACACAAAAAAACAAGCAACGAATGAGCTTAAGTGCTGAAGTCATTCATAACGATAATAAGTCTATTCTTATGGACAATTCATATTGTTGTAATAACTGTAAAGAGCCAAACTGTCTCTGTTCTAGGGGTCTTCAGGACATGACGGCCCTCCAGGGCCCACAGGAGAGAGAGTAAGAGAACCTACACATACATATAGAGAGGCTTTTTAGATTCATTTATATTTTGTGACTAATCAAGTAATTTGATCATGTGATTTAATGTTGTTAGTTTTTGTGATTAATGCACGTTCATATACTGCAGGGACCACAAGGGCCGCAGGGACGTGTAGGTGAGGTGGGACCCAAGGGACCCAACGTGAGTGACCCTCGTCTTCACCTCATATAATAAGACCACAAATATGGGCATATTCTGATGTCTTTTTCAACATGCTCCTGTGTGCAGGGGCCAGCTGGGAAGGACGGCCTGCCGGGTCATCCAGGCCAGCGTGGGGAGGCGGTGAGTCTGGGAACATCTACACACATGCTTGCAGAAACTACTGGATTGTAGTTGTGATTGTAGTTGTGGGGTTGTGATGCTGAATAATTGAACGTTTTAACAATACATGCTAAACAAAAATCAGCAAAGCACTAGAATATGAATGAGAACATTGATACAAATATGTGGTTTTTAATTTGCTTCCGTTTGCTGAGTATTGAGCCTGTGTAATGTTTGTGTAGTGATTTGATGGTCTGTTCATCTGGTGTTTGATGGTTTGGTTTCTGAAAGGGTTTCCAAGGCAAGACGGGTCCTCCAGGACCAGCTGGTGTCGTTGGGCCGCAGGTGAGCTCATCGCTTCAGGAATCTGACTGGGTGGATCCAGTATCTTTGAAGTTTCTGCACGTTTTTATTTCAAGCTAAAGGCCACTGCTGTTGTTCTGACTGTGGTGATTTGGTTGCAGGGTAATTCAGGAGAAACTGGACCGATGGGGGAGAGAGGACACCCGGGCACCGCAGGACCTGCTGGAGAGCAAGGTTTACCTGGAGCCGCTGGGAAGGAGGGTGCAAAGGTGGGAAAACCATCGGCATCAATCATAACGCTCTTTCCACTTCTAGCTTCCTTCCTTATAATAACCCTAACCTATAATATGTGTGTGTTGGTCATCAGGGCGACCCTGGAGGTTCAGGTACTTCAGGAAAGAGCGGTCCAGCAGGTCTGAAAGGTTTCCGTGGAAGTCGTGGCGCACCGGGTGCCATGGTAATTCATAGCCATCTGATTTAGAATTGCTGCCTGTGATTCTTTAGGTTGTTAAATGTTCTCTGTCAGGCTTCCTGATTGGCCAGTGTTGTCATGTGACCTGTGTTCTCTTGTGTAGGGGCCAGTTGGATTAAAGGGAGGGGCGGGGCCGACTGGGCCCTCTGGACCTTCTGTACGTAATCTCTTCCAGTAATCTCACAAAACCACATTAAGTATATATCATTTTTATATTGTTTTATTTTCAATCTTGAGGCGAAATTATGACCTAGAAAATTCTTGATGAGAACTTACACGCTCCATTATATGTATGTGAACGTATATGTACTGTATATATTATGTCACAAATATATCTGTTTCTTCCCAGGGGCCCACAGGTGAACGGGGCCCCCCTGGACTGGCTGGTGCCATTGGTCAGCCTGGTCGAACTGGAACCACCGGTGGGCCTGGACCAATGGGAGAGAAGGGAGAGCCAGTAAGACACGCCCCCACATGTGAAGATAAATGATTGACCAGTGTGTGTGTAACTATGTGTTTGTGTGTTCAGGGAGATAAGGGTCTGATTGGACCCGCAGGACAGGATGGTGACCAGGGGCCCGTGGGATTACCAGGAGCCGCTGGCCCTCCAGGACCCCCAGGAGAGGATGGAGACAAGGTGATGAGGGCATATGTTAATCTGTGATTAGTAGTGATGATGTTTGTCAACTATAATATACTTTTTGAAACAACTAAACAACAACTAAAAACAGCTCAGAACACTCTGGAAACCAAACAGACGAGCAAACAACACTCAGAAACCGCATAATAACTCCCTAGAGTTTTAAAACGAAAATGTTCGAATCCGTTAATTGCTTGACAGTTAAAGTCTTCTATGTGTTTGTTAGGGAGAAACTGGGGCTCCAGGGCAGAAAGGCAGCAAAGGAGACAAAGGAGAATCAGTGAGTGACTGAAATAAAACACATATCACTCTCACACCTCACAGTGTTACCAATGATTTAAATCTGCTCTCAGGGGCCTTCAGGACCAGTCGGCACTCAGGGGCCAGAGGGGCAGCCGGGAGCACAGGTGAGTGTTTGAGCAGAAACGACATCTTCATGTTCTCGCTGTGTTCCGAGATTGTGTGTGTGATTGCGTGTGTGTGTGTCAGGGTGTGGACGGTGAGCCTGGTCCTCCAGGACAGCAGGGCATGTATGGACCGAAGGGAGATGAGGGCCTCAGAGGATTCAAGGGCTCCAGGGGCTCCGGAGGGCTACAGGTGCCTGATCATCAACTATCTCTCCTGCAGATGTCAGTTTGACAGAGGCCCGTCATATAATGCTGATGTGTGTGTGTGTGTAGGGGATGCCTGGTACTCCAGGAGAGAAAGGAGAGAGCGGGAACGCTGGTCTACTGGTGAGCTCATTAATTCATTCAAGTCATTCATGATCATGTTTATTGATCTCTATGTAAATTCAATCTGTGTGGTGTGTTTTCAGGGTCCTCCTGGTCAGTTTGGGCCCAGAGGAGCTCAGGGACCCTCTGGTGGACAGGTAAACACACCCTCCCCCATCAGTTTCTATTCAGTCCATTCTCTAAAACATATTTGTCTTTTAGGGTCCTCCTGGCCGTCCTGGAGTACGTGGTCAGCCTGGTGGAGTCGGTGAGAAGGTAAATCCTCCAGATGTTCCTGCTGGTAATCACAAGATCTGGCGAAACACACACATCATGTTATATATGATTTTAAATGACAGGGTGAAGATGGAGAGTCTGGTGATCCTGGACCTGTTGGTGTTTCTGGCAGCGCCGTGAGTCCATCTCTCCTTCTCTGATCTTTATTCCACAGCAACTCTTGATACTTATGTGTGTGTGTGTAGGGTGAGAAAGGTGAGCAGGGTGAGAAAGGAGACACAGGACCACCCGGAGCTGCAGGTTCACCGGGAGCCAGAGGAGCATCTGGAGAAGATGGAGCGAAGGGGAATGCGGTCAGTATGTGTGTGTGTGTGTGACCTAAGTGTGATAATCTAGTGTGTTAACTGACGTATTCTCGCTCTACAGGGTCCTATTGGTTTTCCTGGAGATATGGGTGCGCCTGGAGAGCAAGGTGTTAATGTGAGTATCTTCACTGATGTCAGTTTGTTAAGTGACGTGCTAATGGTGAAAGATCATGTCTGCTCTCTCAGGGGATCGACGGGAGTCCTGGATCTAAAGGAGATAACGGCGATCCAGGCAAATCGGTGAGTCTCTCTTATGTTTGTCATTCATGTAAGCTCATGTTCTTCTGTACGAGGCTCCTGGATCTGTGTAGGGCAGTGAGGGTATTATGACATGTGTAGAGTCAGGTGTATTTGAGTCATCAGTGGTGTTGAGATGATGATGATCTCTCATCATCTTTCGACCCTCTTCTTCTCTTTACTCTGGTGATTAGGGCCCTTCAGGACCCTCTGGAGAACCAGGACCACCAGGAAGACCAGGACGCAGGGTGAGTGTGTGTTTGTGAGGAATCAGGTTAAGTATTACATGATTCAACTTTCTTTGTGTATGTGTGTAACGGGTCTCGCTCGCCTGCTCCGAGCGGGTCTCGAACCCCTGACCTCCTGCATGGGAGGCGTGCACGCTATCGAGGAGGCTAAATCTCATGAGATCAGGGGAGTGAGGTTTACCTGCACAGCACCTACTTGCTGGCCTACGTTACATGTGTTGAGCTCCTATCTGCTTTTGTCTCTCTGGGCTTGTGTTTAGGGTCAATTGGGTCCTCCTGGAAAAGCGGGGCGGCCGGGGCTAAAGGGCAACAAGGTGAGACATTCAGTGGACGATCTTTATTAATTTTCTGTCACCCTAGAGAAGTTATGTCGTGACATGAGTGCAGCATCATAGGAGTGAATATTCGGTTCCAGCAAACTGAAAGGACGACCTAGATAACTAATCGTCGGTTGTCCTTCGAATTCATTATGCTGCCTCTGGATCTGTATTCAGGGAGCTTCGGGATACGAAGGCATCATGGGAAAGACAGGGCCGGTGGGCGGTCAGGGGAACCCAGGGAAAGCAGGACTTCAGGGGCTTCCAGGAATCCCTGGACCAGCGGTGAGCTCGGTTCTTCTTATTGTTGATGTTTTTCTCTGCTCAAACCCATGTGACTCTTCTGAACAAGAGCCCTTGACTCGATGCATACAGCCTCATCACCCATTAATATCGGCATGAAATGGAAATTCCAAATGCATGTTTAAGATCTTATTGTTAACTAATCTGTGCATGAAATTTGAAACGGTGTGCTAAGCCGAATCGTATACTGGCTGACGCCCCCTGCTGGCCTCCCGGGGTAACTTTTTAGGTCTGGTACAAATATGACATACAAAAATACATAGGCTATAGTCTCACATGTATGCACGATTAATCATTAAAACGACGATGATTGCATTATGCCTATTAAACCTTTGATCATGCAAGCTTTATGTTTGAAACGGCTTTACAAACAGTCCACACAGCAGACTACGTTTCTGTGTTACGATTATGAAATAATAACAAAAGCATTGATGACATTTTATAGTCCAGATATAGAATCTGATGTTGTGGCAGCGGAGTAACAGAGCTTTTAAACCAATGTTACGCTTCAAATATTGATTGTATGTGTTACAATGTGCCAGTAGGTGGCGACTAATGACGGTTAAAATGTATTTGATGTCCGAATCATTCATTCAAGAGATTTGTTCAAAAACAACAAGCCTTCATTCATTTGTCTCAAATGATAATTAATAAATATTTGTAAATAGACTTATTTATAACATTTTAGACATGTGTAAATAGACTCATTAAATTCAAAATTTTGTCTGAACCTCAAGTAAATCCGCCTACGTATTATTTTGTTTGCTTGCCCAATGTTTTGTTTGCAGAATTGTGAGAGAACCGTGATCTCTATTAAAAAAAAAAAAATTATCCAGAGTCATAACTTAAAAAAACACACACAACATATCTGGCATATAACAAATACTATACGCTTTATAATATTAAAATGTTGACTAGGATGTCAAATGTACATTCTTACAGACTTAACACGGATTTGGTACAATTATAATGCCATTTCTTACCCCCCCCCCCCCCCCCCCTTTCTTTTGGTCTGTTCTGTGATTGTTTAGTAAAGATGAATGTAACATTTTCTCTCTGCGGTAGGGAGAACAAGGGCTGAATGGACCCCCAGGTCAAACGGGACCCCCGGGGCCGATGGTAAGGCTCAATAACACCCCTCATGCACTGATCTTTAACATGGCGTCATACTGATGTTCTCACTACACGTGTGCAGGGTCCGGCTGGACTGGCAGGACTGAAGGGAGATCCGGCCAAGAAAGGAGAGAAGGTACGTCTCACACACACACACACACACACACATGGAGTGAATGCTCGGGAGTTCATTATATCTGTGTGTGTATGTCAGGGTCATGGCGGTCTGATCGGTTTGATCGGGCCACCCGGTGAGTTCGGAGAGAAAGGTGATCGAGGACTGCCGGGAAACCAGGGGCCGCAGGGAGTCAAAGGAGACGAGGTGAACACACACACACACACACTCACTCATATAGACACACTAGGAAGCTGATTTAATCGTGTTTCTGCTGACAGGGTCCAGTCGGACCTCCAGGACTCAGTGGACCACCGGGATTAACAGGACTGTCTGTGAGTCTCGTGACACTTTAATCTTCACATCAGACCCATCATGGTCTTCTGGATGTGTTTGGGCTTGTTCTGCTCTCACAGCTTCTGTCTGTAACACTGTGTTTCAGGGATCCATGGGACAGAAAGGGTCTAAAGGAAACCAGGTGAAGTTTTTACTTCAATGCATTGAACACATTGAGTTAAGATGTGATAGTTGAGTGTGCTCCCATGCATGCATGCATTTAACAGATCACAGTGACTTGGAATAAAGCAACATAAGCATGTTGTCACAGAGCCAAGTATTCACAGTGCACAATGCCAGTATTAATAGAGAGCTAGGGAAGAGGTGAACTGTAAAAGGGAGTCTTCTTGAAAGTCTCCATTCATCTCAGTGCTTGAGATTTGCAGCTCATTTCACAATAGAGGAGCGGAGAGGGTGAAGGTCTGGAAAGTCCAAGACTTTTAGCCGGGAACTTTATATGTAAGAAATTGCGCAACATTCAGGATCTAGTTTTCTACCTCTGCCCCATGATTTTTATAAATACAACAGCTTTGCTACTAAACCCTATTATATTTCTCAGCAATGTGGTGAAGCTTGACCATTAAGCTACTCACTTGCGCGTTCTCTCTCTCTCGTTAATTAATTAAAATGAATTCATACAGCGCTACTTTGTTTCACTTCCGAATTCTACATCCAATGAGCTGTAAATAAAATAACATGATGTTATGATCGTTATCCATTGAGTCAGATTTGGTGCTGCAAAACATTCATGATAGCTGTTGTCCTTGCTGGGAAATAATGATGTCCACTCGACGTGAAGCGTTTTAATAGCACGGCCATTCACATCCTACTACCATGTGCATGGTAAAGAGATACTGATAGGCGGGAATTCATGTAAACACCAAAATCAGATGCCTGTTAAAGTGAATGGAAACAGGGAGGACAAAAAATGCTTTAAGATTAGCAGTGTAAATGCAGCCCAAGTGCTCCCATCAGTCTGTGAGCTCATCCGCACCAGCAGATACTGAATAACTCATGTGATCTGTGGGAATGATGTGGTTTATTTAAGGGCCCTATTGGACCCAGAGGAGATCCTGGTCCTTCTGGACCCCCTGGTCCCCCGGTGAGTCTCCAGTCACTCATAAACTCATTATTAGATGATAACAAATGGCCGAAGTATTAATGGGACTGGATCCAGGGTCTTCCTGCGGTGGGAATGGCGGCTCCTCCGGCGCTGGATGGCCGAGGGAAGCGGAGGAGACATTCGGACGTGGATGGAGCGACGATGGAGGACGGACAGATGCAGGACGAGGAGGCTCCGGGGGAGGAGAAGGACATGGAGGAGGTGTTTGCATCTCTGACATCCATGAGGACGGACGTGGAGGGACTACGAACTCCACTGGGCACCTACCACAGTCCTGCCCGCACCTGCAAAGAGCTGTGGATGTGCCACCCCGAGTATCCCGACGGTACGGACACATAGCACACACTATAGCATCCACCTGATCCAGTGCGTTCCTAGCCTGCAGCACTGGAGGAATCATCACCGTCTGTGTGACCTTTTGACCTCTTTAGGAGTTTACTGGATTGACCCCAACCAGGGATGTCATAGAGACGCGTTTAAAGTGTTCTGCAACTTTACAGCAGAAGGTGAAACGTGTCTCCAGCCGCACAGCAGCGTACAGACGGTGAGACAATTTTTTGAGGACATACTGAATTAGACAAACTTTTATGTATGCTGTGTGTGTTTACAAATGAGGTTTACTGTGCACAGGTCAAAATGGCTTCGTGGAGCAGAGAGAAACCAGGAACCTGGTTCAGCCAGTTTAAGAAGGGCTCACAGGTGTGTGTTATTGTGTTGTGTGTCTTTATCCTCTGTGCTCTCATTCACACTATGTCTGTCTGTGTTGTGTAGTTCTCTTATGTGGATGTGGATGGAAACCCCGTTCACATCGTGCAGCTGGGCTTCCTGAAGCTCTTGAGCGCCACGGCTCACCAGAGCTTCACGTACATGTGTCAGAACTCGGCCGGCTGGTTCGACAGCACCTCCTTCAGCTACAGACACGCGCTGCGCTTCAGAGGCAGCAATGGAGAGGAGCTGACGCAGCAGAACGCACATTACATCCAGCCCACGCTCGACGGCTGTCAGGTACACGCTCACCTCACTCGATACACTCAGTTCACAGGAACGACTCAGTGAATCCTGAACCAGTTCACATGAGTGACTCAGTGAATCATGGACCAGATCACATGAGTGACTCAGTGAATCATGGACCAGATCACATGAACGACTCAGTGAATCCTGGACCAGATCACATGAGTGATTCAGTGAATCCTGAATCAGTTCACACGAACGACTCAGTGAATCCTGAATCAATTCACACAGACGACTCAGTGAATCCTAGACGAGTTCACATGAACGACTCAGTGAATCCTGAATCAATTCACACAGACGACTCAGTGAATCCTGGATCAATTCACACGAACGACTTCGTGAATCCTGAATCAATTCACACAGACGACTCAGTGAATCCTGAATCAGTTCACACGAACGACTTAGTGAATCCTGAATTGATTCACACAGATGACTCAGTGAATCCTGAATCTGTTCACACAGACGACTCAGTGAATCCTGAATAAGTTCACATGAATGACCCAGTGAATCCTGAATCTGTTCACACAGACGACTCAGTGAATCCTGAATCTGTTCACACAGACGACTCAGTGAATCCTGAATCAGTTCACCTGAATGTCCCAGTGAATCCTGAATCTGTTCACACAGACGACTCAGTGAATCCTGAATCTGTTCACACAGACGACTCTGTGAATCCTGAATCAGTTCACATGAATGTCCCAGTGAATCCTGAATTGGTTCATAAAAATGACTCACTGAATCCTGAATAAACAAAAATCCTGAATTGATTCACACAGTGTCACATCAGTGAATCCTGAATCGCTTTACAAGAACGAATATGGAAATATTGAATCAGTAAAAATAAATAACTCTGTAAATCCTGAATCAGATCCCATAAGTGTCTCCTGTGTATTCTGTGTGTGCAGTTGCGCTCGGGGCAGGACCGCACCGTTCTGGAGCTGGACTCTGCTCAGTCGGACGCTCTGCCGCTCGTGGACGTGGCCGTCACGGACTTCGGGAGCGCGAAACAGAAGTTTGGCTTCAGCGTGGGGAAGGTTTGCTTCAACGGCTAGTCAAGAACAGACTTTGACAGTGTATATATGTATACACCAGTCCTTCAGCTGCTTGCGTTTGTCTGAGAACAGGAAGTGGTGCTTGAAGGACGGTCATGTGACACGATGACACACATCTGGACGCTCTTTACTGAGATCAGACCTCACCGTTATTTTGTGCTATTGTTTGAAAGATGTCAATGTATTTGTTTGTTTGAATGTTTCGTAATCTTGGTG
>QVTF01024310.1:40000-42500 GCA_003573665.1 Oxygymnocypris stewartii | reverse complement strand
AGTGTATATATATGGCATGTGGTCAGTGCTTGTGTGTCTGCAGGAGCTGCGTGGGAGAGTGTCTCAGAGTCGCCCCCTGCAGAGTCTAGTGGGACGTCTGTGGGCTGATGTGGGGCAGCTGGAGGCTCTGAGGGAGGAGCTGCAGAGGCTGAACGACTCTCTGTCCATCCTGCAGGAGCGCTTCACTCTCCATCACTATCAGCAGCTGCTGCAGCACCAGTTCACCCTGCAGCAGCACCTGCACTCCTGCTCCAGTCAGCTGGGTACCGACTCATCACAGCAGCATCAACATCATCAGCATCGGCATCATCACTGCATCATCAGCAGCAGCAGCAGCATCAGTATCGGCATCAGCATCAGAATCATCACAGCATCATCAGAATCATCACAGCATCATCATCAGCATCAGCATCAGAATCACCACAGAAGCATCAGCATCATCAGCATCATCAGCATCATCAGCATAATCCCAGCATCATCATCAGCAGTATCAGAATCATCAGAATCACCCTCATCATCATCAGCAGAATCATCAGCAGAATCATCACAGCAGCATCAGTATTGGCATCAGCATCAGAATCATCACAGAAGCATCAGCATCATCAGCATCAGCATAATCACAGCATCATCATCAGCATCACAGCATCATCATCAGCAGAATCATCACAGCAGCAGCAGCATCACTATCAGCATCAGAATCACCACAGAAGCATCAGCATCATCATCAGCAGTATCAGAATCATCAGAATCACCCTCATCATCATCATCGTCATCATAATTATTAGCATCATCATAGCAACATCAGCATCAGAATCATCACAGCATCATCAGCATCAGAATAATTATCATCATAATCATCATCATCAGCGTCATCAGAATTATTATCAGCGTCATCAGAATCATCAATGTCATCATAATCATCAGTATCATCATCATCATCGGCAGCAGCACAGCATCATCAGCATCATAATCATCAGCATCAGTATCATCATTAGCTGTAGTATCAGCAACATCAGTATCAGAATCATCGGAATCATCTCAGAATTATCAGCATCGGAATCTTCATCTGCTTCATAATAATAATCATCAGCAGCAATATCATCATCACAGAATCATCAGCATCAGAATCATCAGCGTCATAAGAATCATCAGTATCATCCTCATCATTAGCTGTAGCATCAGTATCAGCATCATCGGAATCATCACAGCATCATCAGCATCAGAATCTTCATCAGCTTCATCATAATCATCAGCATCATTATCATCAGCATCATCATAGTCTTTATCATCGCCATCATCAGCATCATAATCATCAGCATCAGTATCATCAGCATCAGCAGCATCATCGTAGTCTTTATCATCGCCATCATAATCATCAGCATCAGTATCATCATTATCATCGTCATCATCATAATCATCAGCATCATTATCATCAGCATCATCATAGTCTTTATCATCGCCATCATCAGCATCATAATCATCAGCATCATTATCATCAGCATCAGCAGCATCATTATCATTATCATCGTCATCATCATAATCATCAGCAGCATCATCATAGTCTTTATCATCGCCATCATCAGCATCATAATCATCAGCATCAGCATCAGCAGCATCATATCATTATCATCGTCATCATCATAATCATCAGCAGCATCATCATAGTCTTTATCATCGCCATCATCAGCATCATAATCATCAGCATCAGTATCATCATTATCATCGTCATCATCATAATCATCAGCATCATTATCATCAGCATCAGCAGCATCATTATCATTATCATCGTCATCATCATAATCATCAGCAGCATCATCATAGTCTTTATCATCGCCATCATCAGCATCATAATCATCAGCATATAGGGATGTCCTCGACTAAGGATTTTTCTGGTTGACTAGTAGTTGTTCATTTTAAGCATTAGTCGACTAATCGCACGTTTATAATAAACCATTTAAATCATAATAACGAGCCTATACTTGCCTAGCCTAATAAGTACTCAAGCAGAAGTAATGATTATGAATGTGTCAGGAAAAAACAGTAAGACGACTGCATTGACATTTTAATAATTTGAAAAACTAGTGCTTTTTTGTTTTCAGTTTAAGAGATAAACTCGTCGACACTGACTCGTCATCTCCGCACCTGTGTTTCACACAGATTACATAATCTGAGAATATTTGTTTTCTATTTCAATTGGTTCATTTGAAAGTAGACATTTCACTCTCTGTAGATATATTTTCTACAGCACTCAAGTTCACAACTTTAGTTCAATTCAGGATTATTCGTATAGCGCTTTGTATAGAGACCAAGACGGCAGAAAGTGCTGCCTGTTTGCTTTCATTATTTTACAAAAGCACGTTTTGTTGTTATTGTGATTGCACACAAATTAACTTAGAGACCGATTTGAAAGATGTTACTCGTATCTTTATGACCAAAAATGAGGGAGTATTGTAAGCAAGTGCACCGGCGCGTCCATCTGTCCAGCGCGCTATTGTTCAGC
>QVTF01024310.1:15000-37500 GCA_003573665.1 Oxygymnocypris stewartii | reverse complement strand
GCTTGTTATGGGGCTTTGTTTCAGCTACAAATATATATATATATATATATATATATTATGAAAAAGGTCAATGTGGCGTATCATAAAATTGTGAAATGTAAACGCAGAACTACAAGAGAAAAAAAAAATTAAAAATTGTGAAAAAAATCCAGATTGGGGGATGTCAACTTGGACATACGAAAAAGCTAGAATTGGGAAAAATATTATAACTGTGAGATATAGACCATAAAACGTCATAATTGCGAGATTAAAATCAAAAATGGAAAAACTCAGAACTACGAAAAAGTCGGAATTCTGAGATATAAACTATTATGAATAAATATTACAACAACATCATTAAATTAGTAATTTCGTAATTCAACATCAGAATTACGAAAAACGTCAGTGAGACATAAACTCAATTCGGGAGGGGGGGGGGGGGTTGTCAGAATTAAGAAATAAAATGTTGCAAGTATGTTATTAAAGTGCCCCTGTTATGGGTAATGAAAGGTTCATATTTTGGTTTAAGAAGCCCTCAACAGGTTCACATGCATACAAGGCCAAAAAACACTTTCATTGTCTTATAATATGCATTTTTTTATCTTATTTGCTCGAGGACTCCCAAAAGATTGACTGAATGCTTAATTTCCCCAAACTCCTCCTTTTACTTGACGCTAGTCTGCGCTGATTGGCCGATTTCATTTAAATCAGTGTTACTTTGTGTACAGCGTTACCGGGGAAACCGCTACAAAAGTGGCACCTAGTGGCAAAGAATGAATTTGCACAACAAGTGGGCGGGATTATGCTAATGTTTCATGATGACGTCAAACAGGGATTCGTTTTAAAAACAACTTGTTTCAATGATTCAGAGTCGACTCTTTCTTTTGAGAGACGATGTTTTTATACACAGACCACTTTCAGATTTAACACTTTGCAGGGTGTTTTCTTTCATATTTTCAGAAATCCATAATAGGGGCGCTTTAACATCCTCACAGCGGTCAGAAGTGATTGTGCATGCTTTGTGACGTGTGTGTGCTTGTGTCTCTCAGGGACGGGTCACGTGGTGTATAACGGCTCTCTGTACTATAACAAACACCACAGTAACGTGCTGGTGCGCTACGACCTGGCGTCCGGCGGCGTTCTGCAGCAGCGCCCGCTCGCCCAGGCCGGGTTCAACAACACCTTCCCGTACTCGTGGGGCGGCTCGTCCGACATCGACCTGATGGCCGATGAGACGGGGCTGTGGGCCGTGTACTCCAGCATCGGCCACGGCGGGAATATGCTTCTGAGCCGGCTGCATCCCGACTCGCTGGAGGTGCTGCGCTCCTGGGACACGGGCTTCTCCAAGCGTAGCGCCGGAGAGGCCTTCCTCATCTGCGGCTCGCTCTACGTCACCAACTCACACCTGGCCGGAGCCAAAGTGCACTTCACCTTCCACACGGCCTCGGCCTCGTACGAGTACACCGACATCGCCTTCCACAACCAGTACTCGCACATCTCCATGCTGGACTACAACCCGCGCGCCAGGGCGCTCTACACCTGGAACAATGGACACCAGGTGCTGTACGACATCACGCTGCTGCAGTTCATTCGGACACGCCGCGCAATCTCCCCCGAATGACTCCAGCTCCCCGAACGCCCTGCACGAGCCACGCATGCCAAGCCCCACTGAACTGAACTTTTCCTGACAATCTGTATGCATTTTCACCTCAAAATAAACTCAGGATTAAGAAAAAAGTCAGAATTGCGAGATGTAAACTCCGATGTTAACCCTCTACTGCATGCATTTTGATGCTACATGATATTTTATTTGGGAACATTTTATTGATTGAAACTAATTTTGGACCACCGCTCAACCCCAAATCCCAAAATATTTGTTCAGCATTGGGCAACAATGGTACAGAATTACGGAGGCAATTCTCCATTCACATATCATAAGACAAAGTTCAGAGAGCAATTCAAAATCAAAAATCTTAAAACACATTAAATGAAAAGAAAAAAACCACTTGAAACACATTGATATATTGCCTTTGATTCAGACGTAGGTTTGTGTCGTGGTGCGAGGCTGGGAAACTCCGGTCCTGCAGAGTTTAGCTCCAACCCTAATTAAACACACCTGCAGGTAGCTTTCTACTGAGCGTAAAATACATTCATTAGCTTGTTCTGATGTGTTTGACTTGGGTTGGAGCTACCTCCAGGACCGGAGTTTCCCATCCCTGATGTAGTGTGCCGTGTCATGTACTTCTGAGATTTTACTCCGTGTTAAACTTCAAGAAGCACTTCTTCTCTGCTGTGAAACCGGTGCACATTACACTTTGGCTGCACCCGGGAACCTTGCTTCTTCTTCCCTTTTTGTTTCACATAATGGGAAATCCTGATTAGGGATGGGAGCTGTGGACCCCAGCGTCCTTACCCCTTATTGTGCAATGTCCCCCGAGGCAACGGAAATACAATTTCTGAACATGCAAAATAAAAAACATGAATTTCTGAACATGCAAAATAAAAAACATGAATTTCTGAACATGCAAAATAAAAAACATGAATTTCTGAACATGCAAAATAAAAAACATACATTTCTGAACATGCAAAATAAAAAACATGAATTTCTGAACATGCAGAATAAAAAACATGAATTTCTGAACATGCAGAATAAAAAACATGAATTTCCGAACATGCAGAATAAAAAACATGAATTTTTGAACATGCAAAATAAAAAAAACAAATAATCTCTACACCTTCATACACAGACATAGTTTTATGTACAGTTCATGTGATCTGTCACACCATGTGCTCCTGTGACCATGTGTCCCACCTTCAAATGGTGCTTGATATTGGACTGTTCTTTGATACTATTCAAACATTTTAATTGGTTGCAATAATTTACAAAAACATGCACTTAATATGGAAGTGGAATATGTAAATATGCTCTTCGGTTTTAAAATTTGAAATGCACTTCTGTTTGTTCATGTCAATAAAATCTCACAAATAAAAATAAGTTAATACAGTATTTGTTTAGGAATTTTGGGAGTTATTATGGTAATTGTCATGTTATTAAAATAAATGGAAAAATGCATAAATATGAAACTATCACAATAAGAGTTTGTTTTCTTCTCTAAATGTTATTATTGTATTTTGATTGTAATTGCTTTCAACAATATTTGAATTTTGTTATATGATTGTGATTTATTATGATTTAACAACTATTAAAGATGATTTAAAAATATTTTTGTTTACCAAATAAAATATTTAAAAAGTTTTAGCATGAATATATATTAAATAAATGTATTAAAATATCCATGGAAATCGGAGCGTGCGCGGTCCCGTGTTGTGACGCCACCGCAGTGCATGATGGGAGTCGTAGTCTTCCGCTTCTTCCTGTTCTCTGACTGCGGCAGTGAGTTGAGCTCAGTTTCGTGTTTGGAAAACAAGAAGAAACTTTATAACCAACAGCCTGTAAGTCCTGAATTCAGCCTCACGTCTTCATTAAAGTGGTTTATAATCATTTAAAGTGTTAATGCTGATTATACCGTGTGTTTGAAACTTATAAATGTACTGCGTCGAGATGATAACAGCCGATAAACACATCATTTAATGAGGAGTGTGATTAACTGAGAGACGTTCAATAGATAAATCATTATCTATCCACCAGCTTATCTGACTTTTTCTTTCCGTTTATCTGTCTGTCGTGTCTAATGTGACCCTGGAGCACAAAACCAGTCATAAGGGTCATTTTATTTCGAAATTGAGATGTATACATCATATTATATGAATAAATCATATTTCCATTGACGTATGGTTTGTTATGATAGGACCATATTTGTAAATCTGGAATCTGAGGGTGCAAAAAAATCTAAATATTGAAAAAATCATCTTTAAACTTGTTCAAATGAAGTTTATAGCAATGCATATTACTAATCAAAAATTACGCTTTGATACATTTACGGAAGGAATATCTTCACATGATATCCTAATGATTTTTGGCATAAAATACAAATTTATAATTTTGACCCATACAATGTATTGTTGGTTATTGCTACAAATATACCTGTGCTGCTTATGACTGCTTCTGTGCTCCAGGGACACACATAACTGTCTATATCAGTCTGTCTAATCAAGTTATATCTGTGACAGTGAGCCTTGTGTCATCAGTATTGAATCCTCATGATCTGTCTGTAGATGTCTGTGTTCGAGTCTTCTGGTGCCTTCAGCAGGCCCATCTCTGCAGTGGCCTGGGCGTCAAACCCCACCACCTGCCCCCGTCAATTCATCCTGGTAAACAATACAACACCACACACACCTGCGGTCACATGCTCATCCGCCGCTGGAGTCCATTAACTCTCTCTGTGTGTGTGTGTGTGTGTGTGTGTGTGTGTGTGTGTGTGTGTGTGTGTGTGTGTGTGTGTGTGTGTGTTTAGATCACTCAGACTGAAGATGGCGCCTCCGCTAACTTCATCCGAGGGTTTGCAATCAAGTCAGGATACTACTTGTGCTATAGTAAGGTAAGATGCATTAAAGGGTTAATTCGTCATTTACTCACTCTCATATCGTTCCAAACCTGACATTCTTTCTTCAGTGAAACACGAAAGAACGTGCAGTTTGTAGACAGGAATAACACTCATAAACTCTGACAAAGTGTTGTTTTAACTTCCATCTCAACACACATATGAAGTCTCCACATACTAACATGCTCTTAAGACTCATTCCCGTCTGTCTCTTGTAGGATCTGTCCGGTGGGATGGTTGTGGCGGATGTGCAGGTGATTACGGATAAAGAGACGATTCCTCATGGTTACTGCTACATCCCAGAATTCCTGGAGAACAGTAAGATATTTAATTGACAGATGTGGACTTTAGACGCTCATCAGATCTGCTTTTCTGTCTCTCCTGACGAGCTGTGGAAGTGTAATCACTATGTGTGTGTGTGTGTACAGAGGCGTCTGTCGGGAAGAAGAAGCGCATCTGTGTGCGGATCGTTCCTGTGGGGAGCGTTACGACGGCTGTTCTAGATCTCAAACTGACAGCCAAGAATAAGACCATGGTGCAGCAGTACACCTGTCTGGGGTGAGAGAAGCCACACACCTGCCTTAGAACCACATGCTCTATTCAACGGTTCTCATATCAGACACTATACCTGACGGTTCTCCTATTTGACACACTGTATGCTGGTTCTGGAGCCAGGCACTCTGGACTTTATAAATCAAATGCTCTGTTTAGTGGTTTTAGAATCAGACACGTTGTATTCTGTTTCTGGAATCAAACGCTCTAGACACTGCTTCTAGAATCAGACTCTGTACACAGTTTCTGGAATCATACACTCTACGCTGGTTCTGGATTCAGACGCTCTACGCTGGTTCTGGATTCAGACGCTCTATGCTGGTTCTGGATTCAGACGCTCTATGCTGGTTCTGGATTCAGACGCTCTAGACGCTGCTTCTAGAATCAGACTCTGTACACAGTTTCTGGAATCATAAGCTCTACGCTGGTTCTGAATTCAGACGCTCTACGCTGGTTCTGGATTCAGACGCTCTACGCTGGTTCTGGATTCAGACGCTCTACGCTGGTTCTGGATTCAGACGCTCTACGCTGGTTCTGGATTCAGACGCTCTAAGCTGGTTCTGGATTCAGACGCTCTATGCTGGTTCTGGATTCAGACGCTCTAGACACTGCTTCTAGAATCAGACTCTGTGTACAGTTTCTGGAATCAGACGCTCTATGCTGGTTCTGGATTCAGACGCTCTATAACGGTTCTAGATCAGACTTGTGCAACAGTTTCTGGAATTCAGACGCTCTATGCGGTTCTGGATTCAGACGCTCTTTGCTGTTCTAGAATCAGACTCGTGCCAAGTTTCCTGGAATCAGAGCTCTATGTGTTCTGGATTCAGACGCTCTTGCTTGTTATTCTAGAAGAATCAGACTATGTGCACACAGTTTTCTGGAATCAGCCGCTCTTTGCTGGTTCTGGATTCCGGACGCTCTTGCTGGTTCTAGAATCAGACTCTGTGACCAGTTCTGGAATCAGACGCTCTATGCTGTGGTTCTGCGATTTCAGACGCTCTTTGCTGTGGTTCTAGAATAAGACTCTGTGCACAGTTTCTGGAATCAGACGCTCTTTGCTGGTCTAGAATCAACTCTGTACACAGTTTATGGAATCAGGCGCTCTACGCTTGTTCTGAATCAGGGACTCCTGTACACAGTTCTGGAACAGGCGCTCACGCTGGTTCTGATTCAGACGCTTGTACACAGTTTCTAGAATCAGACACCTGTTCAGGTTCTATGCTGTTCTAGATCGACGCTCTGGGCTGGTCTGGATTAGACGCTCTAGGCTGCTGTTCTTGTTGTTTATAGTGAGTGTTTGTGTTTCAGGGACATGAATGGCTTCGTGGTGTGGTGTTTAAAGGGCCAGTTCTCCACTCCAACTCCTCAAGCCAAGCCACGCAGTGTCAGTCTGGACATGCGCAGTCTCTCGCTGGAAGGAACCGGACCCCCGCTGCCTCTCAAGCCCAGGTACTCCCTTTCACAGCCGTCACTAGGGAGAACATCAGCATCATGGCATTCACAGTGGCATGAGATTCACAAACAGACTCCAGTGTTTGCATGATTTGACTGTTAAATTAGACCGAAGCAAATGAGCTGTTTACCTCTGCAGTATCCACACAGGTAGAAATATCTATTCAGAGCAAAGTGTTTGGCCATTATATACATCTCCATTACTGGATTCACAGCTTTAAAGCATCTTTAGTGATTCGGTGTTGGCTTTAAACCACCTAGTGCTGACTGAACACAAACCCCTAGAGTGGTTGCTAGGGTGTTAAGACTGGTTGCTAGGATGTTCAAGGGTATTGCTAGGGTGTTCTGACTGCCTGTTTCAATAGCAACCCTCCTGAAGGCCCACCGAAATTCAGCCGTCGGCGTAGTAAGCTTGACACAAACAACCCGACGGAGGTGGTGTATGACAGCGGCAACCACAGCAGCATCTACGGTGTCACAGGTACAGCTACAGACGAACCAATCAGGAGCACACAAGCTGTGTCCTATACACATATATGCATCATGCATTTAACAATCTTCACAATGTGACACGAGTAAAACTGTGAGAATTTCTCTTTATGTTTGTACTCAGCGATGGATGGAGTTCCTTTCTCTCTACACCCGAAGTTTGAGTCTCAGTCAAAGGTCAGAGATCTCTGCATCACTCATTAACAAATGCGGATATATGTAAGAAATCACATACATTGATCTGGTCATTATGAAGACGGACAGGGCTTTTTTGTATTGGTTTGGAAGTAAGATGTGAGGATTCTATTCGAGGGATGATTATTGTACAAAAGTCTAAATCACAGTGATCACTAAAAGACGTGTTGTTGTGTCTGTCAGGTGTCTGTGAGCACCCTGAGCGACATCCGTATCAAGTCAGTGCGGGACATTGAGAACGAGGTCAGTACCAAGCGTTATGTTTTCATAATTAGCATTATAAGAACTCACTATCATTTTAAGATTGCTAGACGCCACTTTGAGACGGTGCTGATTTTTTTTTGTTGCTCTGGGGGACTTTTATTTTGAATCTTCCTTTGTTTATGGCCATCATTTCCATGTATGTAGTTTAAGGACTATTGTTTCTCTGCAGTATAACTACACGTTTGCGGTGGAGGAGCAGGCAGCGAGGAGGATCTGTCCATCAGTGAGCAGCTAAAATCATTCCTCTCATCAGATCAGAATCATATTCCTGGCTCTGGTGCATGAAATCACACACTTATATCTGGTTTATGATCTGGTATGGTGAAGTTCGACCCGAGCTCACAATACTGGTGTTGCAGGGCTGGTTCTGATTGGTCTTTTCTTCTCTGGGTTGGTTGAACATGAAGGATTTTCTGCATCCAAACACATTATGTGCATTTTACAGGCTTGACAAAGTGCCTTCTCCACAGAGATATTATGTACATGTAATTTTATAAGGACAAAATATTCTATGTGTCTGTTCTGGGATTTTGAGCTGCAGTTTAATATTTAAAAAGTGTGGTTACATTAATATTCTTTATTTATCGTATTGAAAATGTACGTTTCAGAAACTTGGGGACCAAAAAACTATGTTTTTCTTGTATTCTCTGGATTGCTCTTTTGTCTGTTTACATATTAATAAAGATATTGCATACAACGCTACTCTGTTAAAATCTCTCTTTAATAAAAATGATCAGATCTTGACTGAATGTATTTGCAAACGTACACAAAGGAAGTTACATATTATCCCAAACAGCGAAATACACACTTTTATTTTGAAATAGTTTACGGAAATAGCGTTCTGTCGGCCGATCATTGGTTCGCTCTAGCGTCAGTCATGTAGCCACACCCCTTTATGGGCGGAGTCAATGCGGCCTGATAGTGAGCGCCTCGCACACACACACACACAGCTTCACTGAAAACTGCTGCAGGATGGATCGAGGATATTCTTCAGGTTAGTGTTATACTCTGTATTTAAGCGTCTCGTTGTTTACCGGGAGCGTGTTTTGTTCTGTATTTAAGCCCTGCAACATAACGTTACCGTAATTATTCCGTGATTGGGTCTGTGTTAGTGAAGTGCTTAAAATGGCGCAGGTCAAAATAAGGCGTAGACCTACTAAACACGGTTTAAGCCATTAAACCCGAGTTTATAGTTTAGTTAGGTTCCTTTAGTAGAAGTATATTAGCTTTAAAGCGTCGATTTGAAACCCGTTGTTAGTGTCTGCCGGCGGAAACGCGCACGCGAACGCGCATAACGAACAACGCAAACTACTAACGTACGTTACGTTAGTCTCACATCGTTTCTTTAATAATACTAATCTTTAATCTCCAGTAAGCGCGTGTGACTGATAGTGTGTGCTTTGAATTAATTACGCGAGGCGATCTTTCCGCGTCAGTGAGGCAAAAAGAAGAATTGCATTCGTTTCTTACCACATTTCCATTTAATGTAACGTTAGGAATAAATGGCGTGAAATGGAGTCGTTTTGTTGTTGTAAAATGGCTGCCGTGCCAATTCTGCCGCTCTATTGTTCGATTAATCAGAGACTCATTACAGCACAGCTGTTTACTTTAATATCAATATACATAGTTTGTAGTTGAGTGTAAATACGTCTAATATGGTCTACCCCATGCTATTGTAGTTTGTGGCCTTTAGTTAATGTCTAGAACTGATAGAAGTTTAAATCTATGCACTTTCTCTTTCATGTAAAACAGACCTAATTATTATATACATTACGGTCCAATCAAATGTCCCGTTGAGTGTGTAAGCCCCGCCCTCTTATACCACCTGAGCAGCCAATAAGCTGTTACGGTTGTTACACAAATAATCTGTCAAGGCTGTATTGCATTTTTTGTCTTTATTGAGTCTCACATAGTGAGAATATGGAAGAAAAAAACTGCTAAATTTAATTCAGAGACTCAACATACTGATATTTATGAATCAGTCGTCGCTCTAGATCTCCAATAATACATGTCTATAGTCAGATGAGATGTAAATGAGCCAAACATATGAGATCAGAAGATGTGAGATGAATGAACCGCTGAGGAACAGTGCAAGTAAAGGTCCTGGAAACTAAAGGATTTGAGACTTAAACTTGATTGGTGGAGAATCAAGTAAATCCGAGGTGCTTCAGTCCAGTAAGTGTTCATCTGGAGATATAACTGCAGTTATTCTGACGCTTACTAGATCAAATCAGTCAAGATTTGACACCGGACACTTGCACAATTACACTAAACAAGCTTTTACTGGATACAAATCAGAAGACGTGGTGTATTGAAACAGGTTTAACAGTACAGTTTGCTCATGTAGAGGTCTTAGAAATGCATGAGACATTGATTTATCTCACTATACGGTCCGTGTGGTTGATTTCTCGGCTGGTTTCAGGGTTCTCTGGATGGGGGGGGTCCGGCGGAGGAGGATCGTCCAGAGGTGAGACCGTCTTCAGCTTTAACGTTATTCACTTGGGGTGCAATGTTTCAACATATTCGTGGTTTTAAAGAGTCACGGGTTCGCTATGGGAGAAACTTAAAATGACGTAAATAAACACGCAACAGCACAAACGAGTAACGATACGAATAAACTAAACAGTGCTTTTTAAGTAGGATTAACATTGGTTTTTAGGTATGAGTGATTTCCTTGTTAGTGTTTGATTAATATTAGTAAAGTACTGTCACTTTAAGAGAATGCATGTCTATGTCTGCTGGGATACTTACCAAGACGGCAAATATGTGCGCTTATTAAAAACAAATATAATTTAATCATAAAAATACTGTTGTTTTGCACTAACATGTGCAGTTACTAATAATATTACACGTTTATTGGCAGTGAAGCACTGAGCTTGAGTTGGTGAGCGTACAAAACTTTTATTCCAAACCGTAACTAGCTAAATATATTGTTATGCTCTCATTAACTGTACTATTATTCTTTTCTAGTAGCCTATTATATTGAACTGAACCGCTTCAGCGATTTTCAAAAGAACGCTCTTTACTTTGTAATTCAGTTACCAATCGAACAAACTGTTTTTTTATTGTGACTTTACGTTTTTACTTCATATACATGGAAAGTGCAAAACTTTGACAATTTGATTATTGATGATTTTATATTATCAAAATATAAAACAAAAAAGTGGAAATAAGCCATTAAGTGCCTCTCTGCTGCCATCTACTGGTTATAGTGATAATTTGATCACTTAAAAAAAAAATTACATCAGTGTTTTTTACCACAACGTATATTTTGGTCATCCCGTTAAAAACAACATTTAAATCGGATCGTTTTTAGAGCGTTAAAGTGTTGGAAATAGTTGTTTGAAAGTGTCGCGAGATCATCATCGGTTCCTGAGTAAAGCTCTAACGAGTAGCGCTGCTTCGTCACGTTTTTGTTTCGTTTGCCTTTTAATGTTTCTCATGCAACGGAGATAGCAGCACTTATGAGTTGGGTAACGCATTAGTCGCGCCAGTGCGACCGCTCACGAAATGTAGTCGCACGGCAGAAATAATAGTTTGGTCCAAAATAACCATTTGATCACATGATCATCACGTACGATATATCGCCCAGCCCTAGTTGAACCGCGTGTGGAGAACCGTTGCACCCCTATTGCTCACATCCGTTAGTATATCAGATACTGATGATCTGGTTATGGCTCAGGCTCGGGCAGCTACGACCTGTACGGATATAAAGACTCCATGTCTGGCGGCGGCGGTGGGTACGGAGGAGGAGGCGGATACGGGTCCAGCGATCGCATGAAGAGAGGTCTGTCTGGAGGATCTCTGCTGTCCTCCAGCGGCTCCAACGCAGACGACGTCATCGCCAAAATCAACCAGCGCCTGGACATGCTGACGCAGCTGGAGGGAGGCCTGAAGAGCGGTGGCGGCGGCCGCAGCAGCGACAGGTGACCCGCACACACTCACGTTACCCAGCATGCACCTGAACCGGAGACAGTACCACAACAAACACAGCTGCCGTCATCGGATGCATATCTAGTCAGGCATTGTTTTTGTTAAATATACACATGCATATAAACAAAAACTTTTATTTTGGATGCAATTAATCGTTGCCCGACACTAATCAAAATACCAGATATTATAGCTAAAGCATTGAGAAATCAATTGCAATTTTTGTTATGGCATTAAATGCATATTGTGATTAATTTAGTTGGGAGGAAACAAGCAAATATGGCAAAAGGATACATGGATTATCATATTTGTTGACTGTATACATGCATGTTTAAATATGTATAATATACATGTCCGCAGCAGTGACTGCTAAACGTTTATGGTTTTAAGACCTCCTCGCTGAGCACAAGTACACTTAAGATGTCGTCTAATAGACTGTGATCAGATGCCATATTGCACTTTTTGCAAATGATAACAAGGCTGTGATGGATAAACGTTTTGTCTGTTGTATGGGTTGTCTTGTCTTTCCCTCGCAGCCTTGTTTTGATTTGTGTAGAGTTGTCGTAATGTTCAGTTCTTGTAGTTGGAGCAGCTAAAGGGGTGGTGTTTGTTATGTAGATTCGTTGAATCCTTCCTGACCATGCTCACATACTCATGATCCTTACGGCCCCCATCAGATTTGACTCTAAAGTCACCGATAATGCCCTCGCAGACCCCAGAAGGTCCCTGTATCGCACCGTTTCAGTCCTGTGCCGAATGTGCAGTGTTGTTGCCTTATATGTTCATCTGTGCAACTGTCATTCTGAAGCTTTTCCACAGCCTGTCTCTTCCCACAATGCACCTGAGAAACGGGGCTGTGGAAGGGCTTGCACGAATGAGTGCTGGATGATGGGTTTATGTGCATAACTAAGCGAGCCGCCAACTGAATGTGCCGGTCCCTGCTTGACCTTTGCTCTGCGCCTCCCTCCCTCTGCAGGTTTGTCCAATACGAGTCTTTCGACTCGCGCTCCGCCCCCCGAGATCTCTACAGATCCGGTAGCTTCGGTTACAGCGACTCCCGGGGCGACATGATGGCCCAGCGCGGAGGCGTGGGCTTCGGGCTCATGGGCGCTACTGGAGGGGGTAGCGGCTTTGACGGCTCCGCCTTTGGATCTGCCAAAATGCGGCAGACTCGAGACTCCGCTTTCTCGGGCTCCGGCTGGGGGGCGGGGCAGAGATCCCCACGCAAGAGCAGAGCGACCGGGGGGCGGGGCTTCGGCCGCAGGCAGGACTCCTCCTCCGGCTCTGGCAGCATGGGCGGAGGAAGTGGGCGGGGCGGAGGCCAAGGCCACTCCCCCGCGGGGCGAGGAAAGCTGCCCTCACTCCTGTCCCATCGCATGTACCCCGACAGCGGGGGTTTCCAGTCTCAGCGTGGGCCCCAGGACTTCCCTGCGCGGAACTTCGGAGGGGGCCCGAGGGGCAACCGGCAACACGGCCGCAAGAGACCCATGAACCGAGTAAGTACCGCCTGCGAGGGGGCGGGGCTGAGAAATCAGCCCTCACTCCTGCACATAGTCCAATCAGGCGCATTCATTCCCTCACGGAGAGGCTACCCCAATTAGACACTGACAAACACCAATAGGGGTAGCTGTGTAAAGTCACCATAGCAACACTGTAAATCCTCTCATCATTGACTCTCACGACGATGCAAACGAACACGCCCTCAGATCTCATTTGCATATGTGTGTTGTAATGGCAGCAAGCGAAAGCTCAGCGCGAAGGGCAGAAGAAGAGGAAACAGACTCGGAGCGCGACCGGCGAGCCCGAGTCAAAGATGGGCCGAACCGAAGCCGCTAGGGAAGCATCCGCCACCGCCGGTACGCGAGCACATGTGTTTTACATCGATACACGCTGATCTGTCTGGGATTGCTGATAAGTGTTGTTGTGTTTCAGACGCTGTGGCTGGAGAACAGACGCAGGAGTTTGAAGCGTCCGCCGCCGCTGCTGTGGTACGTTC
Organism: Oxygymnocypris stewartii; assembly: GCA_003573665.1. NCBI lineage: Eukaryota > Metazoa > Chordata > Actinopteri > Cypriniformes > Cyprinidae > Oxygymnocypris > Oxygymnocypris stewartii. The sequence goes on along the minus strand of QVTF01024310.1, from coordinate 24,141 downwards.
GTATTAATTTGTCATCCGTGTCGTAAAAACAGTGAGATGTACTAACATCTAACTCTGCTCTCCAGGAGTCCAACACAGAAGATGGAGGGGAAAGTGCTGGTGAGTTTTCTTCTGCAACCGCTCGGACAGATGTTCTGGGTCTTTTATTTTGACACGGCGCTCAATCTTTCATCTTCATTTGTTTAATGCTTTCTGCGCCCATTAAACAAGATTTCCAAAATGACCAGCGCAGTCTACCAAGAGCAGCGCCTGCTTCAAGACATGCTTTTTTTGGGGGGGGTGTTCAATAATAGCACAAATACTAGTAATTTGACAAGCGCAGATGTTAGTAAATCACGGTGCGCGATTCATTTGCATACTCTCCTCCCATAAATTGTGTCTGAATGGGAAACATCTACAAAGGCATATTCAATAAAGCCAGGCCCAAAAATGACGGTCCACACCTTTAAATCCTAACGGTACTATTTTAACACCACAAAGATGGTTTAGTAAATCCGCCCCTTTTGTCTTTTTAAGCAAAGCTTGAGCATTTAAACAATCTTTGCATGTCTAATAGACATTTAACTGTCATTTGTGGGATCTTTGACGGCCCGTCTGAAGGATCCAAACCATTACATTGGACGTGGACGTGAAGGTTTATGGGTCACTGAGCTTATCATGAATTCATACTGTGCTGCATGTTAGCTAGTCTTTATTCAAGAACGTGCGATTCCCGGTGAGCTCTTGTTGGCTACAGTAATTGCTTCCGAGCCAATTCTGGATGAATGCCATCAAGTCCTGTACTCTCTTTATCTTGCCGAGTATCCTTTATGACCCAGAAATGCATCCGGTGCTGAGAAAACAACGTTGTGATTGTGTATCTGTCTCTCCAGCTCCGTCCACTCAGGACGAGAGTGCCAAGGCCAAGGGGAAGAAGACTCCGCCCTCTGCGGCCAAAGCCAGGAAGAGGAGAGGCTTCTTTGAAAGGTCAGGGTTCACAGATTCGGTTCCTTGCCGTGAGTGCTGTGTGTTTGTGGCTCACGCGTTTGTTTTCCCAGGATGACGTTCGCCTGCTCCGTCTGCAAGTTCCGCTCGTTCTACAGCGAGGACATGGCCGCCCATCTGGAGAGCAAGTTCCACAAGGACCACTTCAAGTTTCTGTCCAATCAGCTGTCGAAGCCCACCACCGACTTCCTGCAGGTGCGGACGCTCCGCTCATAAGCCAACGCGTACGTGAGTCGTCCTAATGGCCATGTTTTATGTCTCTTATAGGAATATCTGAATAACAAGTACAATAAGACGGAGCAGCGCGTGAGTCAGATGGACAACCACAGCACCGTCATCTGTCAGGTGTTCAAAGAGCAGGATCTGACGCGAGGTGCGGAGTCTCTCTCTGTGTGTGTGTGTGTGTGTGTGTGTTCTAACCGCAGAGCCGCTCATGATGTCACTTCCTGTTTATAGAGCTCGGCATGGAGCACTTCATGAAGAAGGTGGAGGCGGCTCACTGCTCGGCGTGTGACGTCTTCATTCCCATGCAGTACACGCTGATCCAGAAGCACCTGAAGTCACCGGACCACAACTACAATCGCAAGGTACTAATGGCACAAGTCCGAGGCTTTGAGCCGCTGGCGGAGCGCTGGTCTGACCTTGTGACCTGTGTTTGTCCAGGGCATGATGGAGCAGTCCAAGAGGGCGAGTCTGTCCGTGGCGCGCAGCATCCTCAACCACAAGGTCATCGGGAAGAAGCTGGAGAGCTTCCTGAAGGTGCGTACTTGAGTATTTAATGGACTTTGAATTACTTTTCGCCAGTCGTACGACTGTATTTTGTAATATTTGATGTATGTGTGTAAATATTGTCTTGCTAATAACTAGAGATCGACCGATATATCGGTTTACCGATATTTTTCCCGATATTTAAGCATTTTACCATAATCGGATATCGGTTTTTCACTCTGTTATTTATGTACTTTATAACCGTAAATAAATATCGGCTCTGCATATCGGTTATCGGGTACATAAACATGCAAATAATTGGTATCTGTATCGGTAATTAAAAAAAATCAATTACAGCGAACTAGATGACTTGGGCAAATAGTTTTGTTTTTGCGTTGTTTGGGTTATGGCTTTCCAGACAATGTACAATTATTGCATTAAACTAGCTGTCTCTACTTCTTAGCCTAATAAAAACACATAAACCTTAATTTTAATAAATGTTTACTTTATACGTGTAAAGTTGAATGACTCATTTGTTCTAAAACATTAGATTTTCTTCGGTTATTTCAGCTATTGTTAATATGGTTATTGATGCAGCTATAAAAACTAATACTGTTTTTGTAGTCGTGGCATGAAGATGGAAAAAACCCCCACAACATTTAAAAGTAAACAAATATCGGTACTACACAATGTTATATAATCATACAAAAAAATCGGTATCAGTCATAAAACAAAAGCTTTTTTATTAATTTTACAAATAATAATAATAAAGAAACGGCTGAATTAAACTTAATGTTTTTAATTGTATTTTCTAGTGAAACGTACACCAATAATCTTGATTACTACAAAAACATTTAAGGTGCAGCATTTAGTGAGTGTTTGTTTTGGATCTTAGACAAAACAAGCGCGTTATAAATCAAAACTTTAGAAATAGTGTTTTAGTTGTGCGTTTACGAGTTGCGTTTGTCCTTACGCAGGGTGAAAACCCCTTCAACGGAAACCAGGATGACCAGGATCCAGAGGACTCCATGCTGATGGAGGTTTCCGAGGCCGATCTCACCAATGAAAGCCTGAGTGAGATCAAACAGGAGGAGGAGGAGGCGGAGCCTGCAGCCGGAGCGGTGGGGAATGGGGAGGAGCCTGAAGAGGGAGTGAAGATGGAGATGGGTGGTGATGGGGAGGAGGAGGGTGGTGATGAGGTGGGGGAGGGGGGTGCTGGCGATGAGGGTGATGAGGTGGGGGAGGGGGGCAATGAGGTGGGGGAGGGGGGCGATGGCGAGGTGGGGGAGGAGGGTGTTGAGGCTGTGGAGGAGGAGGAGGGTGTAGAGGTTGGCGAGGAGGAGGCGGCCGAGCATGGCATCGATGTAGTGCCGGTAAACACTGACGCCGCACCGGCCGAGTAATCACCAGGAAAACCTCTATTAGTGTCCATCTGAAGAATCACGTAAACCTTTGAACTCTATATGAAAGCAGAGCAGAAATGCAGCCTGAGGACCAATCAGAATACAGCCTGCCCTCGTGTTCGTCCAGTCACAGGATAGCTCCGCCCCTCTAACGCCTGATTAGACACGCGCGTGTCATGTGACTTTTCAGTGTGTCACGTCTTCATGCGTAAATCATTTAATTTACTTCTGGTTTTTAGTTTCTCTCGTTCGTTGCCCTGTATAGCAGACGTTAAATGCTTCAATTGAACTCGTTGTTTTTCTCTTGTGTTAAGCAAATAAATGTTTGTAAAGTCATGTTTCAGAGCGAGTGATTGTTTTATTATGAAAGGTTTTTCAGGTTATGTTTTAGTAGAAACTGATGGACATTCAGCAAAATGGGGTATTTAATGTTTATTACAATTAAAAAATGTTAGTAGTTTTTATGTATATTAAGTTTAGTTCAATTGTTCAACTCAAACTGAAGGAAAATACAGATATATATATATGCACCGATCTATATTAGGAGCTGTCTTAATGCAACCTAAAGAATAAAGTATGAATTCTTAGCAGTCATAAGTTTAAATTATCAGTTCATAAAATAAAACTTGAATTTAATGAGAACTTTGATTTATTTTGCCTTTTTTTGCTGTACAGGTGCATCTCAATTTTTTGAAAGTTCATTTTTTCATGTAAATTATTACAAAACGTGACTCTTTCATATATTCCAGATTCATTGCATGTAAAGTAAACCCTTCAAACGTGTTTTGTTTTAATTGATGATTAGCGCTTGAATGAAAGTCAAAAACCAGTATCTCAAAATATTAACAATATCAGTTTCAATAAATGAGCATCCGTACAGTATACATATATCTTGTTCTATGAAAGCACAATAATGGGGAACTGACTTGGCAATGGTCCGGAAGACGATTATTGACACCCCCCACGAAGAGGGTAGGTCACAGAGGGTCATTACTGAAAGGGGGGAGTGCTGTATCAAAGCATGTTAAATGCACCGTTGATTTGAAGGAGGAAAATGTGCACAAGCAACAGCTTGAGAATACAGTCAAGCAAAGCCGATTCAAACACTTGGGAGAGCTTCACGAGGAGTGAACTGAAGCGATGCATCAAGAGTCAACACGCTCAGACATCGTCAGGAAAAGAGCTACACATATACCTGACATCGAGAGAAGCATCTTACCTGCTCAGTGGTCCAAAGTCCTCTTCAGATGAATGTACATTTCGCTTTTCATTTGTAGATCAAGGTCCCAGAGTCTGGAGAGGAACAGAATCCATGTTGCTTGTAGTCCAGTGTGAAGTTTCCACAGTCCTGTCATCTGCTGGTGTCGGTCCACAGTCAACACAGACATCTACCAGCACTTCATGCGTCCTTCTGCTGACCAGCGTTATGGAGATGCGGAGTTCATTTTCCAGCAGGCACCTGCCCACACTGCCAAAGGTACCAAAGCTGGTTCAATGACCATGTGTTACTGTGTTTGATTGGCCAGCACACTCGCCTGACCTGAAGCCCGATGAGAGACACCAGACCCAACAATGCAAGACTGTTATCAAAGCCACCTGTGCTTCATTACACTTGAGCAGTGCCACCGGCTGATGGTCTCCATGCCACACCGCACAGATGCAGTCGTTCACCCAACCAAGCATCGAGTGCATTGAAATAAACGTGGTTATATCCTTTTTTTTATTAATCTTATGTAATTTTATAATTTTCCGAGACATTGAATTTTGTGTTTTCATTATCTGTAGGCCACAATCATCAAGATTTCAAGAAATAAAGGCTTGAAATATTTCACTCTGTGTGCAATGAATCTATTTAATATATGGGTTCCACTTTCTGAAACGAGTGACTCAAAATATTGACCCTTTTCTTGATATTCTCATGTTTTGTAGATGTAGCCGTACAGCGCCAGTCCTCTCACAAGCTTGTGTTTGTGTGATGCAGGACTGAAGTAAAGGCTGTGTGGTTGAATGGGTTTTGCGTGGCTTCTTAAAGGGGTTCAAACGTCAAATTAAAGGCCATAAAACGACTTAAATTGTACAAGAAAGTTTTGACTATGATTTCAAGAGGTCTTAAATTTTGGGGACGGAAAGACCAGGGCCGTATTCATGAAAAATCTTAGTGCTAAGAGTAGTGCAAAATTCTTATAAAAGTGGGCGTTTCCTCTTAAAATGAACACTTAAAAGAGGTCTTAAGCTCCAAAATTGTTAGGAGTATGAATAAGGCCTTTTAAGAGGCTTAAGAGTTTCTTTAGCAGTGGAGAACATGGACCAAACATGAGGAAATGTGTTGCACACAATGCATGACACTGAATTAATAAGACGCCACACATTAGATAGTGTTTTAGAGACATGCTAGCATCTCCAACACCGCGCAGGCATGCCATATAGCACCAGAAATTGACTTAATCTCTACTTTAACATATTTGGAAACTGTAAAAATGCAATTATACAGCAGTGATAATTTAACTTTTTCACAATCTCCAATAAGCACAGTGATCACACAAACATGTATAGCACTTTAAGAACTGTATTATGTCACTGTTCATTTCATAAAAAATGTGTTAAGTATGGCAGCATAGTAAATAAAGAATATATATATAATGTGTGAGATAGTATGGTAAAACAGGAAACATTACGCATGTAATTTCAAAGAAAAGCTTAAAATAAACCCTAAAAGCGCTCTTTTATTTCCTTCTTGGACAACCAACCAATCACAGTCTTCAAAAGTCTGTATCTTACCTAGCAACAGGGTTAGGCCCCGCCTCCTCACTAAGATCCTCGCTCAGCGTTGCTCTCAGATTGGTCCTGAATCACTCTTAAGCTAAGACTCATAGTTAGAAATGTTTAAACTAAATTAAGAGCTAAGAATACGGGTCCAGATCTGCGATATGGTTTAATGTGGTGATTAAAGTTCAGAGGGCCCGGTCACGTGCTGCTCTGCTGTTACCGGGGACCCGTTCGTCTAAACAGTCAAATATTTACATGTTATTTAATTGCATACTTGTTTAAATTAATGTAATTAATTATTCTGATTCGTCCATTTAAAAAAAAAAAAAGGTTGAAATGCGACGTTTATCATTTTAGAAAACGTCTATCTGAACTGTACATTGAACAGTTTAATATGATACTAATGCTAATGTTATTGACTCTGTGTTTAGTGCTGAATGTGTGAGACGTGAGATTCCTGGCGCTTTAATCTGAACGGATTCCTGGAGATATGTGCCATGTTTAATAAGAAAGAGTCACTCTGTGGATTTAGTGTGAGTGTTAATGAGTGTCTTCAGCAGCAGAGGGAGCAACACACATGCTAGTGCTAGGTGAGTGTGTGTGTGTGTGTGTGTGCGTGTGTGTGTGTGTGTGTGTGTGTGTGTGTGTCTCTGAGTGTGTGTGTGTGTGTGTGTGTGTGTGTGTGTGTGTGTGTGTGTGTGTGTGTGTGTGTGTGTATGTCCGAGTGTGTGAGTGTGAGAGAGTGTGTGTGTGTGTGTGTGTGTGAGTGTGTGCGTGCATGACATTCAGAGGTAATGATATCATTTCTCATGGGCAAAAATGCTAAGATCCAAGAACAACCAGTCTCTCTCTCTCTCTCTCGTGTGTGTGTGTGTTTGGGTGGAGTGATATTTCAGCCTCCTCCTCAAATCTGTTCCAGATGATAGTAAACAGCTCCATATGACATAACACACACACACAGGGTTTAAAGTGTGTAAAATAATATCATTGTTCAATAATATACATGTTCTTCAGCAAACACACATCAGCAGAAAGACAAACATGAAGAACAATGAAAACACTTCTGCCATTATATGATGAATAAATGACCACATGTAACGGATGTATGCCAGTAATGGGTGTGTGTAAACCTCACTCCCCTGACCTCTAAAGAGGCGCTCTAGCGACTGATGCTAGAGGCTGTAGCCTTTGGCGTTCCTTGTTAGAGCGCCCGCCTCCCGCGCCGGAGTCCCGGGTTCGCGACCCGCTCGGTGAGTTGGTGCGGACCCGTGTCGGGGGTGTTACACACAGACACACACACACACACACAGACACACACACACACTCCCTCAGGCTGATGTGACATGATACCCAGCAAGTCTGTATTTTCAGACATTGTAAATGATCAACGTTTAAATGTGTGAATATATTACATAAAGTTATAATTTTGAAGTATAAGACTTTAACAGAGAAACATGTTCACTGTGATGCACGCCTTTTGCGTGAATAGTTAAAAAAGTATTTAAAACAAAGGAACAAATGTAAAACCTTTACAAAGTATTGCAAAACGAAAGCTTCGTGATTTTCTAATGTTTTGTGATCTACATTTTATAAACAGTTCAAAGTAAAAAAGATATCCTGCGCTCCTCATTGGTCACCACGTCACCTGCGTCCAATCAGCCGCGTCCTCAGAGGCGTTAAGCCCCGCCCTCAGCCACCGCGTAGCACAGGTGAGCGCGCGCCTGAACGCGGCGACGGCGGAGGCGGAGAGCGCGAGCGGAGCGGAGCAGCGACATGAGACTCGGTCCGAAGCGACCGGACTGAGCTGATCGGCTCCGAGCACACCGCGAGTACCGGCCGTTCCTCCGAGAGGTATGTCTGAGTGTGTGAGGCGGAGAGCGCGTGAGTTTCTCGTTGTTTATGATTTATGACTGTGATCATTTACGAGTGATTTGAGCATTAACTCGAGTGTGTGTGTGTGTGTGTGTGCGCGTGTGTGTCTGAGAGAGAGTGTGCGTGCGTGTGTGTGTGTGTCTGTCTTTGTTCGTAAAGTGTGTTTTTGGAATAGTTTAAAGTGAGTTAACGCGACGCACCCAGATCTCTCTCTCTCTCACACACACACACACACACACACACACACACACACACACACACACACACCTACACACACAAAGAGAGAGAGACACACACACACACACACACACAAAGAGAGAGAGAGAGACACACACACACACACACACACAAAGAAAGACACACACACACACACAAAGAAAGAGACTCACACAAAGAAAGACACACACACACGCACACAAAGAGAGAGTGTTCGTTGGCCATTAATATTTAAAACATTAACGGCCGTGTTGTTGTGTGTTCACGAGCGCTGGTTTCTCCGCGTGCGCGCGCTCTTTCTGTATTTAAAGCGAGACTCGGTCTAAACCAGTGCTTTTCATGCTCAGATTCACTTCTGCATAACTTCTGCATCATGTCTTCAGTCGGTCTGCGGGACAGAAAACACCCAAAGCACACTTTAAGAGTCTGTTAACATCTGTGTGCGTCTAAACGAGGCTACACTCATTAAAAGCACCTAATCTTCGTGTTATTCCTCTCTAGACCTGTACTCTGAATCATTCATACTGCATTTAATCCTCAAACATGCATGTTTTCTCTCTGATAACCGCATTATTTATGATTTATGGAGTGATTTAAAATCCAGAATCTCATCTGGAAACCTCTAAATCAAGGTTCAAGGTTTCTTTATTTGTCACATGATAAATTATACAGGGTATAATCAAAAGTGAAATGTAGGTCAAATCAGGTCCGCTCAGTGGACAGTGCAAAGAATACAAATAAAATAAAAAATAAAATCAAAATTAAATTATATAAAGTAACACCACACAAGAGTATATATATATATATAGGTAAAAAAAAGAAATAAGAAGTAAAATGTGCAATAGAATAAAGAAAAGTGCAAAACATTAAAACACTAAGATGTGCAAAACAAATTGGATGTGCAAAAACAGTATATGGGACTTAATAAATATTAGTATAAACAGGAGGGATGAGAGGGATGTGCAACGGGTTGTATTGGGTATGCAAATCATATAACTCAGCCTGGCTTTATATGTTCATATTCATATTCTGTGCATGATTAATCTGCTGATTACAGAGAAGCAGAGCTCTTATTAGTATGTAATGCGGCTGTGTGTGTTATAATGATGCTCACAGATTAATCTTTCATAATGCACAATGCAAAAATGATTTCATGCTGACTTGTTGTCCACATGTTAGGATAATAATTAAG
>QVTF01024310.1:0-12500 GCA_003573665.1 Oxygymnocypris stewartii | reverse complement strand
AATTTTCTTTAAGCACGTTATAATTATAAGGGACATGTTTTGCCTCCATTCTCATTCTCAGAAAATCTCATTCTTGTTAATGTATGTCATAGTTTTATTACACTCTCTTTAAAGTAATCATTGCATGACAACTATTCAGTGGTAAAACATCAAGAGTCTGGGGTGAAAATATGCTTATTTATCATGTAAATAACATCATAAATCCTAATGCTCATTTTCATTATGCATGTTATGATTTCATATTTTCCTGTGATGTTTGAAGTGTTTGGTTTAGTCATTAAAGCCTGACTAACGATCTCTCTGTAGATCTGGTTCATATGCGTCCATGAGAGTGAAGCCCCTCCCCTCCCGTCAGTCTCGTCCAATCACGCGTCACCATGGTTTGCTACGATAACGAGAGCATCAAGTTCTTCTACGACCTCAGCAAGAAGAACATCAGCGACACGTGGACGCCCAAAGACAAGGTGGTGGTGGTTCTGGGCATGCTGGTCTGCGCCTTCGTCATCTTCGCCAACATCCTGGTCATGCTGGCCATCTTCATAAACCGCAGGTTCCACTACCCCATCTACTACCTGCTGGGGAACCTGGCGGCCGCCGACCTGTTCGCCGGCATCTCCTACCTGTACCTGATGTTCCACACGGGCCCCTGGACCATCAATCTCTCCATCTATCAGTGGTTCGTGAGACAGGTGAGGCCTCTGGAGCGCTGCTTGATGAGCAACTGGTGCTCGGTGGAGTAGACACCACACACTTGGCCCCCGGGCCGCTAGTTTAAGACCCCTGGTTTAGACACACCGAGGAGGAAGTGCTTGTATTTGTTGCATAGTCCATTAAGTCACTATAAAGCAAGACAGGCAATCCGCCTAAATAAAGGTTTTGTTTACCTTAAAGAATATACATTTAAATAAAAATGACTTGGCTTTATGTAAAATATTAAATTGCTAAAAATGTATTAAATTAGTGAATATGAACACTTCCTCCCATAATGTGTCTAAATAGAGTATACATGGGTTATATACATTTTAAGTCAATATGAAGCAGGGAAGAAAAAAAGCAAAATAAAAGTTTTGTCTAACTTGAAATTTTATAATTTAGCATTTTATTTGGAAAAAAGGGAATAAAAATGCAATGCAGTTTCAAAACATTACAATTAATGAATTAAATAATTTAGACGAGTTGAGGGAGGACGTGTTTGTTCGTTAGAGTATTGATGGGTTTTAAGTCAGCTGGCTGATCAACAGGAAGTGCTGCACTGTTTTTTTAATTAACACTTTTTTTGTTTTGCGTGCTGCTGAAGGTCAAAGGCGCTTCCTCTAGTTGCAGAAGAAGGTTTTGTTACTTCATGTCATCCATGCGTATATAGGGCTGAGAGGAGATCTGATACTTGGTATTATGATTTACGATGCAAACCCTATATTGACATTCCCAGAAGTCCTTGTCTGACACTTCACATTTGACTGTTTTTCATTTAGGCCCAAGTAGCTGTTTATTCTTATCAGTTTTGCACATTAGGGTTTATGATGTTAAATGCAATATTTTAGTGTCGTGCGTGTCACCATGATGGTGTTTGGTATGTGTGTGCTGCTTCTATATATTAGTTTTAACTTCAGTTCATAGAAAAGCTATCTGTGATGAGTTTTGATTCCTCGTGTGGTTTTGTCTTTAACACCTGTGTATGTGTTGGCTGTCAGTGTCTTAAAGTAAGATTTTTTTTTTTTTTTTTTTTACCGGAACAATCCCCCCTCCTTTTTTAATTTACAGTAGTTTGGCAACCACAGTTGCCATTTTGTTTGTTCAATTACATTTTTAAGTAATCAAACAAAATGGCTACTGTGGTTGCCCGAACTACTGTACAAAAAAAAGGAGGGGGGATTGTTCCGGTAAAAAAAAAAAAAAAACGTACTTTATAAGACACTGACAACCAACACATACACAGGTGTTAAAGAGAAAACCACACGAGGAATCAAAACTCATCACAAATAGCTTTTCTATGAACTGAAGTAAATACTAATATATATAAAAGCAGCACACACATACCAGCACAAAATGTAATTTAAATTGTAAATGTACTGCATTTTAATATAATGTAGACTAGTTGGATATAATGAAATATTAATTTTAGGCCCATGTCCCTCAGTTAAGATTTGTGTCACTTTGTGATGAAAGGTTTGTGCAGCTCCGCACTAGATGATTGAGTACACAGTAGTGTTGTCAAAAATATTGATATTTCGATAAATATCGATACTGAAATATCTGAATGGTACTAATTTCCCGAAGTATCGATACACCGATCCTAGCCGAGCTGTCACTTTCACTTCTCTCCAAAGGCGCGTTGACAAACACCACACGTGACCGCAGTGCCTGTCTCGTGTCTCGTCTCATTCGCTCTGGTTAAATAGCAAAAGTGAAGTGAATATAAAGATAGCGAGTGCGGCGCCTCCGCAACCGGCTTTGGTTGATAAAGAGCACAGCAGGAGTGCTATCTGGAAATATTTTGGATATGAAGCAAATGAACATGGAAAGCCGAAGGACACAAGCAAGCCAATATCCAAGAGTTGCAACAGAGCAGTGCTAACAAAAGGCGCTAACACCTCTAATATAGACGGTTTCAACGGCAACAACATAAACAAACCGTATCTCAGCATGTACGTGCTCATTTGGAAAAGTTGTGATATTCTGGTGGGTCGCCACAAATAAATAAATGTATGTATGTGAAACATATCCCACAGCACAACAACCTGAGCCCAACTTCAGTCTACTCGTCTCTTTAACTGTGTTTGTAGCCGGAGCCACTAACAGCCCGATATACAAACACAGACCGGAAGTTAACTTCGGTCCGGGCGCGTGCGCACGATCAAACCTGATATGAGTGTTTTTTCACCGTAATTCTTCAAGTTAATATAATCTGACTGAGGAATCTTTAACTGTGAATCTTTAAATACTTTAACTGTGGTCAAATGTAAATTAACTTGTGCTTATTTAACTTCATTCAAAAAATGATTACATAAATTCTGCAATTTGTCTTCATGTCGATCCAGTGAGCATTGTTTTCGCGTGTGATGCACGCACGTTTGCGTGTGCGGATCGGTGATATGTGAATCCGGCATTAAAATCTGTTCATCAAATAATGTTATGTATTAACCAGCATTTATGAACGATGAGCAATGCATTTGCTACAGTATATTTTAATCTTTGATTACAGTAGGTAATAAAAATACAACGGATCATATTCGCTCTGGTCCAATGAAAAAAAATATTAACAGATAGAACTTTGGATTTTAATTAGTACATTAGTAAATGTTAGTTTAAATTTACTTTTAACTAAGATTTAATAAATGGTTTGGAATTATTTTTCATTGTTTATTCATGTTAACAAATATCTATTACCATTAACTTAAGTTCTAAGATTAGTTAGTTCAGTTCATTTTAAGTGTGGTCTAAAAAGAAAAGAACATTTTTTATTAAAGTTTGCCATTTTCTTGTAGCACCAGAAAGAAGATGAGACTCGACCTGCAACAAAAACACTCACAACCTACACTAGACACTACACCTTGAACAAGTGCACTACCTCACTACCTCAAGACATTTTTGTTCATGTAAAATATACCTCATTGTCATGTTCTAGACTTGTTATATTTATCTTAAAAAAAGAAAAAAAAATTACCCCCTTAATGTTGTGGCAGTTTTTTTTTCTCCGTGGTATCGAAAATTGTATCGAATATCGATATTTTTCGAGGTATCGTATCGAAGTTAGAAATTCCAGTATCGTGACAACACTAGTACACAGTATATAGTGTGTAAGACGTGATTTGGGACATAATCAGATATTTGTGCACGATACTGTAGCACTTTGATCTTGAACATTACGTGGATCTTTACATATTTCCCATTCTTTGAACCAAATGAATGATAATAAAATAGCACAATGACAAACTCCCTTACATTATATGGTAACAAAATGGTTAACATTCAACCCCTTCTTTATCAGCCTAGTATAGCCTAGTATTATTTGTGATTTCAATTTGTGAGCACTTCCTCTTTTGCTGTGATATAAGCCGAGCTTTGGATGCTTTCGCTTTGAAATTTGCGATTTTGGAGTCACGTTTTACAAGAAAAGATAATTGTCTTGCATCTATACACCTTTCACTTTTTAAGACTAATACAAAAGATGGATTTATTGTTGTTCTTAATTTAAAAGCACAACAATAAAATAGTAAGCCACAATGACAAACTAGCTTGCATAAGGTTTATTAACAAAAATGAATACGACGATGCATGGCATACAACACATACTGTTTTATACCAACTAATAAATTACAGAATGTTTAGCAAACACTGAGGAAAAAAAGAAAGCCTCAATAGCATAACGTATAGCATAATAGCAATAGCATAATGTATGAAACGGACGCTTTGGAGATCTCAAAAAGATTTTGCAAATGCAACCATTTCGGTCTCAGTCTAGAGCCCTGTGGTATATGCAACAAAAATATATTTGTGACACCAAATTGAGAATTCGTTACTATGAAATCTTACCCTAATTTTACTAAATTGTGGCCACGTTGTACTAATTAATTCCCTCGTTTTTTTATTTTAGTAAAATGAGGGAGCAAATTACTTCAACATTGTGGCCACAATTAAAGATTCTTGATTCATGACTGCAATTCAATAAAATGAGTCGATGAATCCTCACTCTTGGCCGCAATTTAATAAAACGAAGGAACTAATCCTGGATTTGTGGCCATGATTCAGTAAAACGAGTGAACAAATTCTTGTAAAACAAGGGAACGAATCTGCAATATATTGGTTTAGTTTACGGCTTTATATAATCCTGCTTTTTAATGCAAATAAATGATGTTTGGATTCACTCTTTACTTTAAAACATGAAAAACAACAATACATCTAGCGAACACAAACTCATTAAACAGAAATATGCGCTTCTGTTTTTGACTTTGACAGCTGTTGTCCTGTCCTGCAGGGTTTGATCGACACCAGCCTGACGGCGTCCGTCATTAATCTAATGGCCATCGCGCTGGAGCGCCACCAGACCATCTTCACCATGCAGCTGCACAGCAAGATGACCAACCACCGGGTGGTGCTGCTGATCGTGGGCATCTGGCTCATCGCCATCGTGCTGGGTTTGGTCCCCACCATGGGCTGGAGCTGCGTCTGCGACCTCAAGCTGTGCTCCAACATGGCGCCGCTCTACAGCCGCAGCTACCTGGTGTTCTGGGCCGTGCTCAACCTGCTGACCTTCACCGTCATGGTGGCCGTCTACACGCGCATCTTCGTCTACGTGCAACGCAAGAGCCACCGCATGAGCCAGCACACCTCGCAGGTCAAGCACAAGGAGACGGTGGTCAACCTCATGAAGACCGTCGTCATGATCCTGGGTAGGACACATTGCTTCATTTCAAAGCGTCAAGTGGTGATAGTCTTAGTGTAAAGTCTAGCGCCTGATTCACACATGACTCATTGTGCTTTCACAGCCGCGGCCGTTTACCACAAACACAACCTTCGTCCATTATCTTAATTTAAAATCCAAGCCTATACTGAACAAGCTTTTCAGCATTGTGATCGTCATTTATCACAGTAGAGTTACACAGTCATTCATAGACATTTAAACTCAACTAATATAAACCAATGCATTTGGCTATATTTTGTATTTTAAGTGGCTCAAGCAAGTGCCTACATTTATAAATCTTAATTAGTCCTACTCCTCATGTCCACAACCATCTCCTTGGCCTTGCTGGTGTTCAGTGTGAGATTGTTAGCCTCACACCATGGCACCAGTTCAGACACTTCTGTCCTGTATGTGGTCTCGTCGTTGTTTGTAATCAGACCAATGACTGTGGAGTCATCTGCTAATTTCATGAGGACGTTGTTGGGATGCGTAGCAACACAGTCGTGAGTGAAAGAGTGTACAGCACCGGGCTGAGTACACAGCCCTGAGGAGCGCCTGTGTTCATTATGATGGTGCTGGAGGAGTGTTTTTCCGTTACACGGTGCAGAAGGCAGGCCTAGGTTATACAGCTTGTAGGGGATGATAGTGCAATCAATGAAAAGCAGTCTGAAATAGCTGTCTTTATTTTCCAGGTGAGTTGGTATTTTGTGAAGGGTAAATGAAATGGCGTTGTCTGTTAGTCCTGTACACAAACTGTAATGGGTCCTGGTACAATGCTTTGATTGTGTTTCTTGACGAGACACTTCATGAGGAGCCACAGGCCTGTAGTTATTCAGACTTGAAACTGGCTTTTTATGGGATGATAGTGGTGGACTTGAAACGGACCGGGACCGTAGCCATTGAGAGGGAAAGATGGTTACATTGGTCTGAAGCACACGACCTGGGATGTTATCAGTGACTTATGTGTTCAGGGATTTAAAATGTGCATAAAAGAGGTCGAGCTCATCTGGCAGAGATGTTTGCAGATGTCTGGCCTTTGTAGTCTTTGATGTGTGCTAGGCATCCGGTCTTTGACTGTAGGATGCTTTGGCAGATTTAATAATTTAGCTTGACTTTTTGTAGTCCCCGGATTGAAAAGCCATCGCGCGAGCACATAGACCGTAACGTACCTGTGCAGTTACCCATGGTTTCTGATTTGGATATGTGCAAATGGTCCTCTGTGGTATGATATGTTCTGTGCATGTGCTGATATACGCTGTAACAGTTGATACACGTCCCATTCAGTGCCTTTCAGTTTTAGTTCATCGGTCTCAGACCACACTCTGGTATCTAGAGCATACCGTTTCAACTTCTGCTTGTAGATTGGTTTTAGAAAAAATTGGATTGTGGTCTGAACACCAGAAATGAGTTCGGGACTTAACTTTGTAATAGGCTTTAAATGCATAAAAAGAGGCCATATATATGAAGGGCCTCTCCCATGTACGAAAGCGTTAATTGAACAGCCAATATTGGGCAAAGTACAGAAATAACTGGGGCTAAAGAAATGCCTGCAGTTAGTGCCACGTAATGCACTTTTCACACATGCCTCTTTAAATAGATGTTTAATGATACAAGGTCTTTGTGTCATTTGGAGCGACCACTCGTCATGTGGTGCAACCAATTATAACTATAACTGTATTAAATTAAAAATAAAATCTAATTTTGTGGTTGAAATATGAATCACTGATGCAGTATGCATTAAGTGAATGGTATTTTTAAAACATTTTATATCAGTTTTATGCAATTTGCAGGAAAAATCAGTGCATTTTAAGAAGGCAACTCTGAAAACTATAGAACAAAAATAAGAGATTATTTATACTTTTTCTAAACACTTAATTACTGAGAACATTTAAAACAATTTTAATGAAATTATTTAATTTTAATATAATTCATGGTCGCACCACATGACATTTAAGGCTACGGCCAATTCATCTAGATGAAAAACCACTAAAATCACTTAATTTTAATATTATTTTGTGTGTACACAACATTCTTAATGTTTGAATTAATTACAATTAATTAATACCTAAATAATTAGGTATTATTTTTAGTATTTTAAACTTGGCCTGTCGAAAATCCTAATAAGCATATGTGTGTTCGTTGACATGTTGATGAAACTCAAATATATACCGTAAATATATCAAAACTTAATTATTGATTATTAATATGCATTGCTAAGAACTTAATTTGAACAACTTTAAAGATGATTTTCTCAATATTTAGATTTTTTTGCACCCTCAGATTCCAGATTTACCAAATATTGTCCTATTATAACAAACCATACATCAATGGAAATATTATTTATTCAGATGATGTATAAATCTCAATTTTGAAAAAGTGACCCTTATGGCTGGTTTTGTGCTCCAAGGTCACATATTAGTCTAGTTGTTTTTGCAGCGGTATATTTTTGTTATATATTTAGTTCAGACGGCTGAATCCCAGCTCTGATAATATATGGGTAGTTTTTTGGGTGCTGTACGTTTCGTTTGTGTCTCAGGACTTGATGTTACACTGATAGACCCGCAGTGAGTCCGAGTGTGTTTGGAGAATAGCTGAAACGCACAAAGGTGCGGAGGAGGGAGGGAGGCCTGTCCGGACTCGTCTGACCGGGCCTGCGTGTTTTCGCTATCTGTAGTGCATGTTGTGACAGAGCCGAGCGCGCACTCGTACGGGAGTGTCGACACACTTATACTGACAACATTCCTGGAAACTCTTGCTCTGCCTCGCAAGTCCCATAAACACACACACACACACAGACACACACACAGAGAGAGAGAGACACTCACACACACACACACACACACACACACACACACACACACTCAAGACACTTCCTGAAGATCATAGCAGAGCAGTTCAGACTTTAATCACAGCAACATGTGTTTACAGCACAGATCATGTTATGGGTTCTAGTGATAACGTGGAACAGACAGAAGTATGTCCTTCAGTGTAACGACACGCCTTTAAACGAGTCACATGATCAGTGTCACTCATTTACTTACATTTGCGTCTCCTGGAATGAAAAATGAGCAGCATCAGATTAGACTAAATACAGAGTCTCGTTCATATTATTCATATTTCTGCAAATATTGTAAACAAATTAGGTGGATTTTGTCACTAAGCAGTTTAAGTTGTAATTCACAAAATCAGCCAATCAGAGCTCAAATCTAAATTTCCTTTCGGGTCGTAATTAACAACCATTATTATGAGTTCTTGACTTTGTAATTTAAAAACTGCTCAAAGACTCACATTCACGCCAGTAACGATAATTAAACCATAAATAATCGCTCCTACAGAATAGCAGAATTGCTAATGTTGTAATTATTATTATTTTTGTAGTTACAGTAAACAATGTAGCTACCTTTATTATTGTTATAGTTCTTGTAAAAGTTATTTGTATAGTTGTCGTTATAGTTATTGCTGAGGTTACTATTACAGTAGTTGTTATAGTTATCACTACAGTTATTGTTTTAATTATAGATATTGTTTTTAGTTACCGATGTTGTTAACGTGATCGCTACAGTTATTATTGTTCATATCATCATAGTTATTGCAGTAGTATTTGTATTAGTATTATAACACTAGTTACAGTTACTGTTATCATTATTTTATTATTTTTAGTTATCGCTACATTTATTGTTATAGTCATCATTACTAGAGTTATAATGTGACCCTGGAGCACAAAACCAGTCATAACGGTCAATTTGTTGAAATTGAGATTCATGCATCATCTGAAAGATGAATAAATATTTCCATTGATGTATGGTTTTATGAAAATCTGGAATCTGAGGGTGCAAAACAATCTAAATATTGAGAAAATCGTCTTCAAAGTTCAGATTAAGTTCTTAGCAATGCATATTAATAATCAAAAATTAAGTTTTAATATATTTACGGTACTAAATATCTTCATGGAACATGATCTTAATATCCTAATGATTTTTGGCATTAAATAAAGATTGATAATTTTGACCCATAGGCACGTCATTTAAGGAAACAGCCATTTGTCAAATTGTAATTTACAAGATATTTGAATACACAGGAGTTAGCTTCATAACATAATTTGAATATTAATGAATTTTGAGAATACCGTATTTCAGAATATTTGCATTTCTTGCATTCAGAAGCATTTCTGCACAGCCTTCCTTTACAGCTTGCTCTCAGCAGATGTGCAACACTCTCTTGTTCTTAAATACTAAACACTATATTGGTGTGTAGATGTTCCACGCGCTCCCCTCTCGGCTGTGTGTGTTTCTGACGCTGTGCTCTGTCCCGCAGGTTGTTTCGTGGTGTGTTGGACGCCGGTCTGGTGCTGCTTCTTCTGGATGGTTTGTGTGAGTCCTGTGACGTCTTGACCTACGAGAAGTTCTTCCTGGTGCTGGCCGAGTGCAACTCCTTCATGAACCCCATCATCTACTCCTACCGTGACAAGGACATGCGCGACACCTTCAAGCGCATCCTGTGCTTCCCGTGTTTGGGGCGGAAGCAGAATGGGGAGCACTCGGGCGTCCGCTTCAACACCCTCGAGCAAGAGGTACTCTCAGAGAGCGACAGGACTCAGCAACCACAGCAGCGTCAGGCCGCCGCTTAGCAGAACATCACGCTGATACGCAGATACGCAAACAATCTCATAGTCTAGCTATTACGCAAGTGTTTGTCTGTGTTCTTTTTAGTAAAGGGGCTTTTTAAGTGTTTAACAAAACTGCTGCTTTGCCATTTGAACAAACACTAACTTTAATGGAAAGCTTGGTATCTGTCAGAAAAGGCCCTTTTTTATTTCAATTCCGACACTTTTTTTATTTTCCTTACAGTTCTGAGATACCTCGAATTGCTAGATATAACGGCTACCTATTTATTCTGTAGCAGAAACAAAAAACGTGAATTGCAAATTCTCATTACAAGAAAAAGTCAGACTTTTAGCTCAGAATTCGGAGGGGGGGAAAAAAACGGCAGAATTGAGAGATGCAAAACTTGGAATTATAGGAAAAAGTTGGAATTATAGGAGAAAAAAGTTGGAATTATAGGAGAAAAGTTGGAATTATAGGAGAAAAGTTGGAATTAGGAGAAAGTTGAATTAAGAGGTGAAAACTTGGAATTATAGAAGAAAAATTTGGTTTGAGAGATGAAAACTTAGAATTACAGGAGAAAAATTTAGATTTGAGAGATGAAAACTTAGAATTACAGGAGAAAAATTTAGATTTGAGAGATGAAAACTTAGAATTACAGGAGAAAAATTTAGATTTGAGAGATGAAAACTTAGAATTCTTGGAGAAAGGTTGGATTGAGAGAATGAAAACTTAGAATTACAGGAGAAAATTTAGATTTGAGAGATGAAAACTTAGAATTCTAAGAGAAAAAATTTGGATTTGAGAGATGAAAACTTAGAATTCTAAGAGAAAAATTTGGATTTGCGAGATGTAAAACTTGGAATTCTTGGAGGAGAAAGGTTGGATTTGAGAGATGAAAACTTAGAATTCTTGGAGAAAGGTTGGATTTGAGAGATGAAAACTTAGAATTCTTGGAGAAAGGTTGGATTTGAGAGATGAAAACTTGGAATTCTAAGAGAAAAATTTGGATTTGAGAGATGAAAACTTAGAATTCTTGGAGAAAGGTTGGATTTGGAGGATTGGATTTGAGAGATGAAAACTTGGAATTCTAAGAGAAAAATTTGGATTTGAGAGATGAAAACTTAGAATTCTTGGAAAAGGTTGGATTTGAGAGATGAAAACTTAGAATTGAGAGAAAAATTTAGATTTGAGAGATGAAAACTTAGAATTCTAAGAGAAAAATTTGGATTTGAGAGATGAAAACTTGGAATTCTAAGAGAAAAATTTGGATTTGAGAGATGAAAACTTGGAATTCTTGGAGAAAAATTTGGATTTGAGAGATGAAAACTTGGAATTCTTGGAGAAAGGTTGGAATTGCGAGATGCACACTTAGAATTCAAAGTATTTAGATGATTTAGATTACAAATATCTAGATGTAAATTGACAATTCCAATTTGTGTTAGAATTGCGAGATTAAAAAGTTGGTTACCTTTTATTTTTTACTGTGGCAGAAACAAAAAACCCGAATTGCACGAAGTGAACTCTGAACTCCGAGAAAAAGTCAGACTTGTGAGATGCAAATTCAGAATTCTGAGGAAAAATAATGCTGCATTTTTCTTTAGGTGTAAACTGAGAAATCATAATTGCGAGATAATGTCACAATTACATTTTTATTTTATTTTATTTTTAAACCAAAAAGACCTGAGACGAAAATTCTGAATTCCGAGAAAATGTTTTTTAGATTGAAACTGAGGATTTGGAATTGTGTCGGAATTTCGAGTTAAAAAGTCACAATTAACATTTTTGGTAATATATTTTTAATTCCGTGGTGGAAACAAGCTTCCATGGTCTTTAGTGCAAACAGAAAAGCTAATTGTCTGCATGCCTATAAGTGCTCTTGGTTTCTGGCTTGGCTTGGCAGCGCTGGCATAGCATTATAATATAACGCCGTGCCTAACTAACCAAAACTCGCATGCCTGCAGAATTAGAAACGCCAGTTGCACGCTCTAATGCACTCTGTCCGTCCCAGCTGGTTACTGACAGGTAACCAGTGCTCAAGTTAAAGCAGGTGCTTGTTTGTTGATGTGTGTGTCTAATTGCTCTTCTGTTGTCTGTTGCGCAGCGGAGACGGCGCGTGCTGCAGGAGTCGTTGGTCGTATGTAGATTCGCTTGCATTTAAACCCTCAATCAGATTACATAATCACTCCGTCTAACCGGTTCTCCTGAGGTTTTACACGCGTCGCATGCCTTGCACAGTGGTGGTGTCCCTGAGGGTCTCTTCAAGCGTGTGCGTGAGTGTGTGTGAGAGGGAGAGAGTGTGTGTGTGTGTGTGTGTGTGTGTGTGTGTGTGAATGACGCACGTGTTTGTGAATGCTCCTCTAACAGCTTGTAATGCTGCGGTCGCGTTTCTGGCAAACAGATGTGTGTGTGCGTGCACTGAAATATTACACGTTGTCAGAGTGCGTGGTGAAAAAGCATCACAGCCGCCTCGCGCTCGCACCACGCACACGCGCGCG